>CAVMKG010000095.1:37500-91463 GCA_963682025.1 Cordilura impudica
AGATGGTAATTTTTTTTTAAATTTTATTACCTTTTGATTGAAAAATTAAGTACTTATTAATAAATTCTTTGGTTTTTAAATGGAAAAATGAATATAAAACAAAAGTTTCGATTTATGTTTTGCAAATTTTAAATAAAATTATTTTGAATTTCTTTTGTAATTTTTTTAAATATCAAATTGAGTTTTTTTAATTTTAAATTAAATATCCTTAATTTTAGAGATTCTTTGTTTTAATTTCAAATATAACAGAATTTACA
This sequence comes from Cordilura impudica, assembly GCA_963682025.1. Taxonomy (NCBI): domain Eukaryota; kingdom Metazoa; phylum Arthropoda; class Insecta; order Diptera; family Scathophagidae; genus Cordilura; species Cordilura impudica. Next base: position 37,758 of record CAVMKG010000095.1, read on the forward strand.
TTATCAAAAGATACGAGTATATTATGATCATTGGTTTATGGAAACTAATATATCTGTGATGTCTTAATTTTCAAGTTCTTCTTGGCTCTGATATTTTTCTGAAGATCGACGTTTATCTATGACATCGCTCGGTTATTGTAAGTGTGACAGCACGCATTTTTCAATTTCAAACAAACTTTTATCCGTCTTATATAACATAACTCGGATTTTATTCTGTTGCAAAGTTTGCTTTTGACTAAAGTCATTAAACTAAACAAACGTTCAACTCCGGCTTTTTGAGAAAGACAAAACTAATATACAAATGTGGATAACTCTTTAAATGGATTTTCGCCAATAGAATTTTTGAAATTATTAACTTCAATCCATAAAGAGATTACATTCAGTGTTGTATCCCAATATTGATCTGTGCTATAACTGCATTGGATTTGAATTTTTTCCGTTTCAGTTGAGCTAAATTTAAACAGAGTATTTTTTTTTATACATTTTTTAAAACTGTAGAATATTAAAACTTCTTGTGATTGTTTTGAAGTTTGAAGTGAGTTTTCAGCGAAAAACTGAGTGGTGACATTATGATAGACATCAAGAAACCGGACTTTTAGAAAGGCGATCGGTACCGGTTCTCATACATCATAATCTAGCGGCTTCATGGCTGACTGCTCCCGATAATCCAGCGGCTTCACGGCTGACTGCTCCCGATAATCCAGTGGTTTCTCGGCTGACTGCTTCAGGCGGCCATACCGTAGGGTGAAACTCGCAACAGCCAATCTAGTCGAACCACCTGCTTCATCGTCAACTGCCGAAGCTATCGCCTTCGATCGACGTAGCCGAATCACCAACCGTGCTGGTTATTTAGGCCAACTTACCGATATTATCAGAGCCTGCCGAACGGCGTAGCCAACGACAGCACCTGCCGATCGATTTAGTCGAGCCAACAACACTGCAGTCAGCTGCCAACGCTGCCGCCACCGATCAACGTATCCAAGTTAACAACTGTGCCACCATCTGCCAATCAACGTAGTCGAATACCAATATTATGGACACTTGCCGATCAACATAGCCGAGTCACCAACCGTGCCGCCATCCACCGACCAACGTAGTTATAAACGCCTGCCGATCGAAGTAGCCGATCCACCAGCTGTTTCGCCATATACCGACGTTCATATACTATCAACGCTTGTCAATTATCATAGCCGAGCCACCGACATTATCACCGCCTGTCGATCAACGTAGCCAGCCATCGACATTACCGCCACCTGCTTTACTCAACCCAAACGAGATCGCTGACCGATCAACGTCACGGTGCTATCGATATCACTGAAGCGCAACTTGCTGTCAGTAGTGTTACTATTCCATTGTATTTGAAATACAAAGAAGCAAATAAACTTCTTTGGAACCCAAAAGAGGGGGTAAATAACAAGTTTTATTTATTGCATAAGTTTTGAGTTTGGGCGTCTGAAATACATCAGCCGTCGGTTAACCCGATTATCCGGCCTTCAATTAACCCGAACCGTCAACCGAAATTTTATGTTTTTGGATTTTTTTTTTTCTAATTAACATTTTTTTATTATTATTATTCGGGAATTCACAGAGTATATAATTTCCTTCACTTTTCTTCAGGTTTATGCATTATTCTACTATATTTGAATTGAAGTGTATTTGAAATACAATACAATTTGAAAATAAATAAATGAGAGTCCTATAATGAAATCAAGTAAAATTCTCGCCAAATTTATAGTTTTAATGAAACATTCAGTTATCAAGCATTACGGTTAACAGGGCTTTTACTGTATATTGAACGACTAACACTAAATTAGTAGATTCAGTAATTCGTTAACAGTAGAGTTCTTTAAAATTACTATGGATTAGTTTTGGAACACAATTATTAATTTCTAAAATACAATGATATCAAAATGTTATAAATATTGTTCTCATAGAATTATGCAGCGTTAAAAAAAATAAAATTGGTGATAGCTCTTCAACCTACTTGTAATTTATTAACTTTATATGTAATTTTGTTATAATAACGTTTTGTGTTTCTCCTTTAAAATTATGAAAGGTGTAGTTAAGTGGCCTTGTATTTTAGCTAACCACATAAATGTTTCCGTTCAAATTATTGTCACTCTTATACTATATAGTGTATATACTTAAGACATACATATGTGTACATTCATATGTATACTAATTGTAAATTATGAAACGACATCAATACAATATGAACATTTAAATTAGCGTGCTCCGCAGAATCTGATCTATGGGTGAAAGTATTAAATAAAATATTGAAAATTTATGTTTTTTTTTTATAATGGACTCGATCTTTCGCAGTATACATTAATTTATCTAAAATATTATTGAAAAAAGCAATTGCTTTTTCAGTACTATACAGTGCTGGAATACTAAAACTTCAAATTATCTTACTACAGTACATGCTAATAGACATAAAAACTAGTGATGGAAGCTAAATTTAAGTTTGACTCACGCTCATACACAGTCACGAACAAAACACGATAATGTTGCATAATGTAAGACAACTTTTTCTATTCAAGCTTGAGTACAAGTATGGGGACTTAATTGACTTTTTCTTTTTCACATAAAGTAATCACGGTATTTGTAAAAACGCAATAATGTTTTTTTCCACTCACTTTCATGTACGAGTGTCGGATTTACACAAAAATCATTGTCACGTGACCACCTCTTAAACAAAAATATTCTTAAATTTCAATACTCGGTGTCGGCAAATATTGTATTGCCGAGTTCCATGTTGAAGAATATAAATTCTTTCCGTGCATTCCTTTTATCTTACATTTTAGTATTGTAAACATTTCTCATCACATAATAACAAATGAAAAGCAACAAATTTCACACATTTTGAACAAAGTTTGCTTTCACTATTTGCAAATCAGAAAAAATTTTATCGAAAATCTTTTATTATACTTACTTTACAATACTTTGTTGTTAGGCCTTATCAAATTTCTTCGGATCCAGTCAGAATAAAATGATGATTATTTTTATATTTAAGCTTCAGATAAAGAAACTCTCCAACACAATGTGTGTGTTTATTGGCAAAAACTGATTAGCACACTTTTAAGCTCTTATAAAATTATCTATATATTTATTATCTATAATATAAATAGGCTAGCGATTTTTTGTGACCGATGTTTTGTTCTACCGTTTTATCCCGATTTTAGCCGAATGTATATTATTTGAAAGGTATTTCTTTTTAGCCGTTTTGCAGATTTACAGACTTTTAAATTTTTTCCTCTGTTTTGAGTAAATTGCATTTAAAATTGCTACTAACACATACATAAAATTATACATATGATATGTGTGTTTTATTAAATTTGTTAATGTTTTTGTTAATGAGTTTGTTATCTTCATTCACAATAATAATAAACCATAAAGGTGTTGGTTTGTGAATTGGCTAAGCTGAAAAATAAAGCTGCCTAGAAATTGCACTCGAATTTCGAGCGCTGGAATCTGCCAGTTATTACTATTTTTTCTTTGTGTGTGTTCAACAAATATTTGTGATGAAACTAGCTGACCCGGCAAGCGTTGTTTTGCCATATAATTTATTTCAAGTGAATATTTTTGTTTTTAATTAAAAAACAGTTAAGAGTGTTAAATTCAGCTGTGCCGAATCTTGATACCCTCCACCTCGGTTTGAGTATTGATAATAAATGTAAACAAAATATTGGAAAAATATGCATGCGTTTTCTATATGCATGCGTTTCCAGTTATATGACATAACTTCTCGTTTAATATAGTTTTTGCTAATTAAATAGCTCGCCCTAACCTCCATTGCAAAGGTAATGGTTGTGTAGGGTGGCTATATGCATTAAATCGTGCTTATTGGAGATGGCTGTATAGTTTCTTTTAATTGGCCAAATATTTCTTCATTGTCGCCATATAGGTCGGATGGAGTAACAAAATAATAACCAAAAAAAAAAAAGCTCTCTCAACTTTTTTTTTATTAAAATATTGCCATATTTTGAAAACATAGAAAATAAATCTATAATAATACATAATCAAATTAGGGATGCCAAACGCAAAAAAACAAAAGTCCCAAACATTTTAAATAAAATAATTTGTTATCTTTATTTTCTGAAAAACTTCAAATTTTCATCCAAAAAAAATTGTGAAAATTTATATATAAATAACATTCTCATCAAATTGCGTTTATTTATGTAACAATTTTTATGTTAGCAATTTTTAAATATCATTTGAGGTTTTCTAAAATTCATTGAATTTAAAGTAATGTTTACTGTAGTCCGATTCTGTATATTTCAACGATCCGACAATCGTAAAATATATCGACAACTATTGTTGTTTGCACTAAGGATTAAGTGATTCACTAAGTACATACATCTTAACGACAGTCGACAAATCTATTTTTCTATTTATTTAAATTGTAAACGAGTGGCATCTCTGTCAAAATAAGCGAAAAACACAAAGAATAGAAAAAAACAAATTACTTCGTGTTTGACCGGATGATTTTATGTTAATGTTTAATATCTTTATTTTTTTACTAATATTTCTGTTTATTTATTTGAAAATGAAATAATGAATTGAATATGCTATTTAATTTTTTTATTTATGTATATAAAAAAGTTTTTTAATAAAAGCAAAATATTTTCACTATTTTATGATTTTTATTTACATATGTACATTTCAAATTAAAAATTTAAGTTTTTATCGATTGAATAAACAACACAAACATGGTTGTCGTTTAGATAACAACAACAGCTGACTTTAACAACAGCGAATATCATTTAAAAATTTTACTGATAGTTTTGCAATTTTCTTTTTTTAACGATTCGACTATCGTTTAAGAAGTTACTGAATCGCGGTACCGAAAATTTATTAATTTCTCCTGAATGGCAATATCTTTTTTAAATGTAAACAATTTTAAATGTAAACATATTTGGTGTCTTTTTTTGGAATTTAAATTTGTGTTTAACGAATAAAATTTATATATTAAAGATGCAATTGATGTCTTCTAAATTTAAAATTATTATTTCCGGCGTTTTGATATGATTTTCTGAAATTCAATTAATATTTTCTAATTAATAATTGGAAATTTTAATTCCAGTTTTTAGAATTGACACAAAAATTGTGGCGCCATCTACTGCGGAATAGTCACGCTGGGCAAAATGAAGTGACACTCTGCTAATGCAAAAGAAATGTATTTTCCCCACAACAAAATATTGCAGAATTTTATGTAAATAAAATAATATACCGATTTATTTCTAACATGCAGTTACTATGGATATACATACATACATATATAGAATATATGTAAATTATTTGTATTATATAATATGTGTATGTACAAATATGTAAATATTACACACAAAAAATACAACAGCAAACGTTATTTTTGTGTTTTTCTCTTTAAATAAATTAATCCATAAATTTTTTTTTGCTAAATTTACATTGTTTTTTTTATTAACAACTAGGTATTTTAGCATTATTTGCTTTAGATGTTGGTGAATTTTTACTCCCTTTATATTAACTCGTAGTGTCTGCTTGTCGAACAAATTTTGGATCGATTTTAATCACTTTGCCGTGACCCAATCGATCTGAAATTTTGCAGGCAGTCTCCTGGAAATGACAGAAATGATCTAACAAATTTTTTTAGTGATGCCAAAACAATGGAAACTTTTAAATTTTTCTACCAGAGTTGATAAAAAAAATTTACAAAGGGTTTGTTTTTATTATATTATTACCACAACGACCACAAAAACAACAAGTCCAGCTATGACAACAATGCAACTTTTAGAATAACAACAAGAACAATATAGAAACATCATGTTTTTCATTTTTTTTTTATTTTTTCAGAGATTTCCCTGGACCTGTTCCACCGATTTAATTGATTTTTGAAATAGAAATCTTTCCATGCATATGGTGAATCATTCTCACTAAAAATGATCACCCTAACTGTCCTATTGAGGGCGGGATCGTGACAAGAACAACATAGAAAATTATATTTTTTCAAGACTTTTTTAGTTCTTCATTCAAATCTCGGGCCCTAATCGACCGATTCGGACGATTTTGAGCAGCAAACTTTTCGGGATGTTAGTGAATCATTTTTTATGTCAGCGAGCACACTAGCTGCCCGATTGATACCGTCATCGTGATTTCCACAGACGGACAGACGGACATCGCTATATCAACTCCGGTTGTTATAAGGATCACAAATATATATATTTTATGGGGTCCAAAATTTTTTTTTCTAATTATTACAAACGGAATGACAAACTTATATATACCCTCTGCACACTGGAGTGGAGGGTATAGTAACGAATGTATTGAAGGTGTGTGGGGGTTTGATTTATGAGTGGGTGGGATCGCCGATGAAAACAAAAAAAAAGACACCAACCATTTATTTTCTCAATACAATGAATTTCTTTAACGTAACGTTAGATCTCTCAAAAGTTAAACATAAAGTAAAAAAGTAATATTTTTTATGCCCTATACCACTATGTGGTTTGGGTATAATGACTTTGTGCTGCTGTTTGTAACAACCAAAAATATTTGGCCTAGACCCATCTTTAATTATACCGATCGAATCAGAATCACTTTATGAGTTGATTTAACAATGTCCGTCCGTCCGTCCGTCCGTCCGTCCGTCCGTCCGTCCGTCCGTCTGTGTGTCCATGTAAAGCTTGTAATCAAACTGCAGGTCGCAAATATCAATATATTTTGATGAAATTTGGTATATAAGCTTTTATCGGCCATGGGATGAACGCTATTGAAATTGGTGAGAATCGGTCCATGTTCGGTCCATTTTTGGACCTAGTCCCCATATAGATATAGCATCCGATATGAACTTTTTCATATCTGCAGCCAAAAAAATTAATAAAATTCCCACTCAAATTTGGTTTTTGCTTATTTTCTATGTCCAGTTAGTTAGGCCTAAGAGATAGGGTTTCTAAACGCATGGTATAGGCTATCGTATAGTCGGTCTAGACCGACTATAATTTTCTTACTTGTTTTATCTTAAAGTATGAAAGTTAAACGAAGAAAATCAATATTCATTTGGCAATTTTTGTGTTTCGCGATTTTCGACTTTGGTGATCTTTACTTTTGGCGATTTTTGTAGTTTGGCGATTCCGCCCATATTTTCCACGACTTATCACATTGGTAATTAATGGACTTGTCAAAAATTTCAAGACTAGTCATATCCCGTCCATTTTTTGTCCGACTACTCACATTAATGTATGAATGGACTCGTACAAAGTGTAGCATTTTTCTAATATAGTAGTCCAGCTATATGATATTATATATTTACTTTGCATGGTCGGTGCCACGCCTACTGCTCCGATCAGGCCCCTTGTTTCTTCGACTAATCACATGAATAACTTATGGGCTCACGCAATGTCCCAAGGTTCTCATTATTACAGTACTCCAGATATAAGTATAACATTTAATATTTTCTTTGTATGGGAGGTGCCACGCCCATTGCTCTGACCATGCCCATTTTTTATCAGACTACTCATATTAATATCTAATGGACTCGTAGAATGAGTCAAGGCTTTCACTTTTATAGCACACCAGTTATATCTTAATATATAAAAATGATTGTGCGTATGTACGTCTGACCATCACGGCTGAACCACTGAAGCTATCCACTTTATATTAACACCATGTGTACGTGTTATGCTCCGGATGGTTTTTGTTTGTGTTAGACCCCCGTAACCCCTCTGCGAGGGCGTGGTAAAAGAGGGGTGGTGGTCGAAAAATTTTCAAATATAGTCAATATGCGTGTCGTTTTTATATTTTTCGCGGTCGCTAATTCGAACGGTCATAATACCAGGTTGATAGAACCACTGGAAATGAGCGGGGCGAGTGGGCGGAAGTAAAAAATTTAGAATAATGCCTGTATTGGTGTAATTTTAATACTGCCTAAGGTATGCTTGAGTTTTTGACATTTTTACTTTCCGAAAATTCCAACTGGGCGGGGTAAAAAGGCGGGGCAAAATCTCCTCCTTGAAGTCCAGGCCATATGGTTAAACCAAATACTTGAAATTTTGAATAGAGATAGCTTAAGGTATGCTCAAACTTTTAACATTTTTACTTTCCGGAATTTCGAATAAGGGACTGAATAAGAGAAGTGATGGGGCAAATATTCCTGGCCATATGGATTAAGCTAGAGAATTGCAATTTGGTTCATACGTACTTTAAGGTATAGTACAACTCTTGACATTTTTACTTTACGGAAATTGGATAAATTAAAATTAATTTTCAATCAATTTATCTATATTTCATAAAAAAATATCAATTTTAAATTTCATAAAAATATTAATTGTCAAATTTCAATCACACGTTGGCTTTAGAATAAATTATCAATTACTACGATCAGATACAGATTGTAATATGTTTAAAAAATTGTATTTATTAAAGCGAAAATTTAATTCGCATTTAAAATGAAATAATTAATAGTATTTCATTTTTATTAAATAACTTCTTACTGAAATAAAAATATACTTCTAAAATAATCTTGATATTAAATAATTTTTTTAGGCTAAACAATGTTTGCCGGGTCAGCTAGTGATATTATATATTTACTTTGTATGAGTGATGCCACGTCCACTGCTTCGATCACGCCCGTTATTTGTTCGACTAATCACATGTGTAACTTATGGGTTCATGCAAAGGCAAAAGGCTCTCACTATTACAGTGCTCCAGATATATGACAATTAATATTGACTTTGTAAGGGGGCTGCCACGTCCCTTGGTGCGATCCTACCCGTTTTTTGTCTGACTAATTACATTGATAATAGACAACCTCAGACAAATGTGCAAAGCTCTCTCCTGCCCATTTTTTGCATGGGTACTAACATAAATTATAGATGACTTCACACAAGTTTCTAAAGCTCTCCCTTTCATAGTCCTCAATATATATGATATTAAAAATTCACATTGTATGTGAGGTGCCACGCCCTAATCACCTAGCGATATGAAATATATCTTACGACCTATTTGCATACCTATTAAAGACACATAAAGAAATTTATAAAAATCGGGTGAGCCGTTTGGGATGAGTTCGATCACAAACACCGTTATACGAGATTTTTATATATTAGATTTAATGAATTTTATATAAAAATTCACAATTTGTTTATATATTCATAAAAAAAAATCCGTAGAATTTTCACTCGAATTTCGAGTGCTGGACTCTGCTAGCATATACAAATCTGAGGTTTTTTAGAATAGCCGCTCGATATAAAGTTTTTAGAACTTTTTATTTAACAGTCCTGTAGATATGGGCAATAAATACTTTATATAAAATTTTGAGTCAAAAATCTTAGGAGGAATAGATCCTAGAGAGGGACGAAGAAAACAATATGTAAATTACACTTAAAGTGTGTGCAGATAAAACAACTTATGTTGACAAATGTCGTTTTCTTTGAAAAAGAAAACTACCAGTGCAACCATTTAGACATAAGTTGTTGTTGCTTGGAAAATTGATTTTTTTGTTCGTCAACAAAAAGTTAACGGGACTTAGGGTGAAAATATAACAACGTATCAAGAATAATAGTGACAACAAATAACGCAAATAAACACACAAGTTTTTATAAGTGGTCATAAACTGAAGTATAATCCAAAATTATTTTGATTTTTTTTTCATTAATAACAACATATGTCGCTATGTGTCGTTTTCTGATAAAATAATTTGTCAGCAATCAAATGTAGGTTGACATACCTCATTGGTGCTGCAAATTAATTTAATAAACATTTAAGTTAGGTTGTTATTTAAAGAAAAAACTCAGAAATGGTCAATATATTTTTTTTTAATTAAACACATGTAAAGAGCGTAAAAAATTAATATATTTGGCATCGTTAACTAAAAACTGACAAAAAAAAAAGACATACGCAGTTATTCTAGAAAACCACGAAATATGCTATTCCACGATGTACATATGTATTTAACGAATAAGCTTCATTATGTCACTTTCGAACTATTTTGGAATTGTGGAATAAAAAACAAGACTGGAAGTTTGTTCAGTACAATACTTGAGATATTTTACTATTTTTCTTAGCGAAATAATACCGCTATTGAAGTGAATTATAGAACCAGCAATTAATGGTGTTTGGCCCAATAAGCTTAGTTAAACTTATATGTAAAAATGGAGTTTTACCTGTGTGTTTGTATGTCGGCTTGTGGTTTATAGGAGGCTACACTGCTGAACAGATCTTCTCGAAATTTTCACAGTCTCTAACTGCCTATTTGGAAGGAACATGTTACTTATTTGATAGCTCTCGTAGGAGTAGAGTGAAAATTTATACGAGTACATAAGTTACTAATGTGAGTAGTTGTTATAAGATGGACGAGATTGGACCAGTTGACGAAAACTAAGGATTGTTGAGCAAACTATTTGAAAGGAGTACTGAATTTGTAATAAACTTGAAACTTTTTATGAGGCCACAAGTTAGTAATATGGGTAGGTGGACAAATATTGGGTGGCAACGAACCAGTTGTGAGTAAAATGTGAGGGATGCTTCTAGTGGGCATGATGCCTTGGAATCGAGTACACGCCGAGGCCGTATGGCGCACATTATCTTATCCTATCTTTCTCACTATATATTTTTCTTTGAAATACATTCACACTTTTTTAACTTCGTTACGATAGTTGTAGTGTAGTTGTAGCTTGTATTTTATAATGGTCAGTGATGTTAATAAGAATCCGACTTCCGAATTATCCATATGTTTATGTCGCATTTTAGACGCATTTCGGGTCCACAGTATTCCTTAACATCCAGAAATGTATTTTTCCATACTCAGTATCTTAAAATTTTCATAAAATTCAAACCTGCTTTTTTATACCCTATACCACTATGTGGTTTGGGTATAATGACTTTGTGCTGCTGTTTGTAACTACCAAAAATATTTGACCTAGACCCATCTTTTATTATACCGATCGAATCAGAATCACTATCTGATTCGATTTAACGATGTCCGTCCGTCCGTCCGTCCGTCTGTGTGTCCATGTAAAGCTTGTAATCAAACTGCATGTTGCAAATATGAATATATTCTGACAAAATTTGGTGTATAAGCTTCTATTGGCCATAGGATGATCGCTGTTGGTGAGAATCGGTCCATGTTCAGACCTAGCCCCCATACAAATGACCCCTATGAAATCGACATAAATTGCCATAAGGTCCAAATTGTCATAAAGATCTTACTCAAATTGGGTTTGTATGTGTTTATTACATCCATTAATGAGTAGCCGAAAAATTATCCCCATGGGACAACTCTTACTCATAGACCCCATATAGAGCTGCTTCCCGATCTTCAATTAAATCTATTAAAAAACAAAAATATTGCACTGATTCCTCTCAAATTTTATTTGTATATATTTTTGCAAAATACAAGAGAATTTACCAAAGATGATCAGGATCGGTCCAATTTTGGGCCTAGTCCCCATATAGATATAGCATCCGATATGGACTTTTTCATATCTGCAGCCAAAAAAATTAATGAAGATCCCACTCAAATTTGGTTTATGCTTATTTTCTATGTCCAGTTAGTTTGGCCTAAGAGATAGGGTCTCTAAACACATGGTATAGGGTATCGCATAGTCGGTCTAGACCGACTATAATTTTCTTACTTGTTTTCATATAAATTTTATGCAACATACTTAATGGCGAGGGTATAATGAGTTTGTGCTGATGTATGTAACTATCAAAATAACTTGATCAAGGCCCACCTATTAATATACCGATCGACTTAGAATCACATATTGAGTCGATATAATGTTGTCTTTTTGTGTGTTCATTAAGTAACTGAAAGTGTTGTAAGGAGTGTATTAGTAACAGGATTTGTATGCGCTAATTTTGTGAGATTCGGAAAAAACTGCATGGACGGGGGGTTAGGATGAGGGCAAGACGCTCTTTATGGAGCTCAAAGTGGGGGCAAAAATGAATAAATTGACAAAACTCCATAACTGACACAGAGTCACTCATAGAGTGTTAAAATGTAGGACCAACCCCCTTAATTTTTCTATCTCCGTATCTCTAATCCTTAAGGGAACTGCCAAATTTTATGAAGTTGTAAAAAATTGTCACCACGTGAGGGGCAATAATAAATTAATAACAAAAATCTTTTTTTCGGGTTATTGTAAAACAAAACCTCCCGCATAAAAACAATTTCTAAAAACTCACCAATATTACGTTTTTAATAATTGTTAATATATTTTTAACGTAATAATGAACGAAGCATAGCATAGGTAGATAGTATATTTTTTAACCAAAATACTCTGAAATATGTCATACTGGTATGTAGAAGTCTATGTATCTAAATTCTTACAAGCATTTAACTTAAATTTGCTTTTTATTGAAGCTTGAATTCATAAATGACCACGATAAAATATGGTCTGGACTAGTTCCCGTATAATATTCATATTCACTATGAAATTGTTATTATGCGTATCTCTATGTCCATTGTTGAACACCCAGTGCAGTTGAAGATAATACACTTTTCCGAATCTCATGGTAAAGGGTATATATAGTTACTAATACCGTCAATAACTTTCATTCTTGTTTGCAAATATTTGACTGCAGCCCTACTAGTTTGCACTATATCCATATACAATTCAATGCATCTAAAGGAAAATGATCAAATATTTAAGAAAAACATTTACTTGGCGTCACTAATTCAAAACAGATTCCGTTTCGTGTACACACTATGACTCGTCATATCAATTTCCGATTTGTTACCAAAATAAACAAAAATGTATTTGTATCTCAAGTTTATCTAAAATACAAAGAACGAGTATTTTTTCAACATTAACTATAAGTATTTGGAGTTGTGTAATATTTTTTTTTTTCCATCTTTATGATTCATGCAACGTTATGAAATGTGTCAACATTGATAGGGAAACTATTAAACCGCAGTATATATCATGTTTATCCCTAATAAGAAACAATTATTGTCTACATAATCGTCTCCATCATCATCATCTTTGTTAAGTATGTACATATATACATAGTATATACAAATTCCAATGGAACAAGAATCTTCTAAATATGGACTCTTGAATAAAGTGTCGTTAATTTTACGTTCCTTGGTTTGTTTATGAATATCTTTTCAGTAGCATCTGTAGTACCACTTGTGTGTTTAGGTTTGAATTCGAACAGTGTTCTTGCAGTGACGAGATAGTTAGTGTTAAGTGATACATAAAAAAACGTTTCAAAAAATTACAACATGAATTATTAACACATAACAACAAAACAGTCAAAAAAACTATATTTCAATATGACTTAAAGGCGATTTAATTGTTTATTAGTAATTGTTTATAAAAACATACATATCGCTCCGGTTCCTTTTTTTAACTACTCTTTCTCCAAAAAAAAAAAACACTGTTGTATCCTTCTTTGTGATATAAGAGTAGCTACTTTAGAATCAATTAAAGGAACATATTTTGAGTAGTCCCCAAAAAAACTTGTTAATTTTCGATAATCACTGGAAAAATTACAAAAATAACTACTGTTGTATACTTACAGCCGTATTCATAAAAATTCTAAACAGCATTTCAAATCCATTTTAAGCAAAAATCGATAAAAATTGTATTCATAAACGAATTTCAGCTTAAAATACCTATTTTAAACCTTGTGTTAATAAAAGAATTTTAAAATTGGTTCGACCCTATTTTAAACCTATTTTAAAATGACATTTGTGCTTTTTGCTTTGTGTTTGTTTTCATTTTGAACACAGTAGCGAAAAATTGTTATTCAATCGAAAGAAGTTAGTTGATTTTTTAATGAGAAATAGACAATTTATGTTTGATTAATAGAATTGGTAAGAATTATTTTTATTGACAAAAAATATGTTTTAATTACATATATTTTGCTTACAATATAAATTATTGCCCAAATCTCAAATGATCGTCAAAAGAAAATTTACAAAAAAAGGAGCGACCCATTTGCTATTCCAGATAAGGAGCCCTTGCGCTCGAAGTATTTATACAAATTATTAAAATATCTTAATTAAGTCAACTACATTAAAAGGAATATTTTTAATTTGTAATAATAATAGAACAAAGAAAACTAGTGATGTGTAAACAATCAAAACAAATTAAATAAAACTGGTTATTTGAATACTTTTTTAATCTGCAATAATATCACCACATAAATTACATATCTATGTACCTATCATTTTGTTTTGAATGTTTTTCTTTAATTAATAGACAAGTTTATCATTAATTTTTTTCTATAAAAACCATATTTTTCTCAAACACAGCAAAAAAAAAATTTAGATACGAATACCGTATGAATTAATAACCATGATTTTGCATCATTACAACTCAAGTGATAAATAAAAAATGTAGTGTTGCCATCATAGAGTTTAATAAAACTTTAAAACGTTTATTACTTAAAATACTGATTATGAATACGAATTTTTAACAAACCTTTTTTAGGCTTAAAATGTGTTTTAACTAATTTGTATTTGAAACCTGATTTAAGATTTTTTTATGAATACGGCTCTTATTATTCGCATTACTTTACAATAAAAAAACTGTTTTTAATTTTTATAGCAAATATAAAAAAACACAGTTTTTGCCTCTACTGACAATTTATAAATTTTGAGTTGAACCTCTTTAGAGGAACCGGTGCGGTATATAAATGCATACATTTGGGTTTAAACATACTTTAGGGAGTGAACAAGTGGTTAATTGAGTACTTAAATACATTTGAATGTATGTATGTATGGCTATGTTTACCATCACACCACCATCTTAGCCATTTCCGCAGGTCTGCTGGTCAGTTGTCAAATTTCTAAACTCCCTATCTTATCTGGCAGATTTATGGATTAATCGTCATTATAAAAAATTTTTGTTTACAAAAAATTAGGAAATATATATTTTAAAGTTTAAAACAATTAAACAATTGCTAGAGGGTATATATAGGTTTGTCATTCCGTATGTAACGCATCGAAAAACTAATTTCCGACTCCTTATCACAGCTCGAGTCGATATAGAGATGTCCGTCTGTCCGACTGTCCGTGTGTCTGTTGAAAGCACGCTCATTCACAAAAAAAAAAAAAAATTTAGCTGGATGAAAACATTATTTGCCATTATTATTAAATTGGATAAAATCGTGAATTATTGTGCTGAGATATGAGCAAAAATATGTAGACACCTCAAAAAACCTAGTGTGTTTGTTATAATAGTATGGTGGTTGAACATAATAGTTGTACAACAACATAAAAAAGCCACACAAATTATGAATACACATATATTAACAATACCAACAACACAACTACCATGAGCTAGTTTACTAGTATTGCCATATAATCGCCAATATGAAAGAAAAAATATAATCCTAAAAAGGTCAAACAAAAAGACCTATGAAAAAAATTAAAAATGAAAAATTTTAAAAAAATTAAAAATTCAAAATTCAAAATGAAAAATGAAAAATGTAAAATGAAAAATTAAAAAAAAAATTAAAAATTAAAATTAAAAAAAAATGAGATATGAAAAATGGAAAATTAAAAATTAATAATTAATAATTAGAAATTAAAAATTAACAATTAAAAATTAAACAATAAAAAATTCAAACTTAATAAAAATAAAAATTTAAGGGTTAGAATTACAAATTAAACATTAGAAATTTAAAAGGGTATAACTTATAAATTGAACTATAATCTTGAAGGTAGCGAGTTTCAAAGACGAATTGAATTGATATAAAACTGCCATTAGGAAGTCCCATACGCTTTACAAAAATGTATTATACAATTACAAATACTTTTTGGGTGGATATCAGCTTGAACTTGTTGATACTTTTCGGGATTTAGGGATTCTACTTGATCCTAAATTAAACTTTGTATCTCACGTCACCATGACAGTTATTAAACGATGGGCAAAAGAATTTATTGATCCTTACATAACCAAACAACTTTTTACATCTCTTGTAAGACCTTTTTTAGAATATGGCTCAATAATATGAGATCCCTACTATAACATTCATATTCAAGGTATCGGGTCTGTACAATAACAATTTCTACTCTCTTGCTTACGTGGCTTACCTTGGAATCCCGCAATTAATCTACCTTCATACGTTGAGAGACTTAACTTAATAAAATAACCTACTTTGGAAAGACTATGCTAAAAGTAACATTTATGATCAACCTAATTAATCTGTTCTGACTTTCTCGTCAACAATATAACTTTTATTGTTCCTCAACGAGATCATGTCAATTCAAGCCACTCTTTGTTAAATCTTTTAAAACCAACTATGCTCTAGCTGACCCTTTTCGACGAATTTGTTGTGATTATAATAATCTTTTATCAATAAATTGATTTTTCATTGAACACTGATGTATTTAAACATATCATTATTTTCTTAAATTCCTAACTATTTGTTTTTATTTGTAAATCTATTTAATTGTTTCAATATATGTACATATGTAATTATATCATTTATACAGGTCTGTAAGGATTTAATCCATTGACCTAATAAATAAATAAATAAATACTAACTGTGATGTTAATTAACTACGTAAATAATTTCACATTTTAAATAAAACACAGAAATATTATTGCTTTAAATCAAATGAGTTAAAATTCGTAAAAAAAGTGTACTTATATATATATAATTTTTTTGGAATATTTATGTTACTTTTAAATTACATATCTTGTGTGTAATCAATTAACAATAAGTATTAAGTCAGTTTAAAGGGTAAATGATTCGATTATAATTACATCATTGATAAAAGGATCTTTTCTTCAAACTGTATCTAAGGAAAACGGAAATATTATTAATCAGAACTGAAAGCAAATAATGTTAAAAAGTAGTGTGGTTTTCTTTGTTTTAATAATAGCTTATTGCTTTTTTGATGTGGTTAGGCTCTCTGTTGGAAATATGTGCCAATCGAATTCACAAAATCCATTACATCAGTTACATATATTTAACACACTTTTTAACTAGAAAGACTTTTTCTATTGTATATTTGTTAGTTACATTTGTGAATCGAAATAAAAAAGTTTATACATATTTTGCGTTTCCAAATTGGCAACACTCTTTTCATGATAGCTTTTGTAAGTTTTGATTTTGAAAATAATCGAACACCCGGTATGTTCAAATTTTATATACATCACCTTTAATTGTTTTTTATACCCTCCACTCCAGTGTGCAGAGGGTATATATAAGTTTGTCATTCTGTTTGTAATAATTAGAAAAAAAAATTGGACCCCATAAAATATATATATTTGTGATCCTTATAACAACCGGAGTTGATATAGCGATGTCCGTCTGTCCGTCTGTCCGTCTGTGGAAATCACGATGACGGCATCAATCGGGAGGCTAGGGTGCTCGTTGGCATAAAAAATGATTCACTAACATCCTGAAAAGTTTTCTGTTTAAAATCGTCCAAATCGGTCGATTAGGGCCCGAGATTTGAATGAAGAACTAAAAAAAGTCTTGAAAAAATATAACTTTCTATGTTGTTCTTGTCACGATCACGCCCTCAATAGGACAGCTAGGGTGATAATTTTTAGTGAGAATGATTCACCAAATTCATGGGAAGATCTCTACTTCAAAAATCATTAAAATCGGTGGAACAGGTCCAGTGAAATCTCTGAAAAATTAAAAAAAAAAATGAAAAACATGATGTTTCCATATTGTTCTTGTTGTTATTCTAAATGTTGCATTGTTGTCATAGCTGGACTTGTTGTTTTTGTGGTCGTTGTAGTAATAATATAATAAAAACAAACCCTTTGTACATTTTTTTGTCAACTCTGGTAGAAAAATTTAAAAGTTTCCATTGTTTTGGCATCACTAAAAAAATTTGTTAGATCATTTCTGTCATTGCCACGAGCCTGTGTGCAAAATTTCAGATCGATTGGGTCACGGGAAAGTTGTTAAAATCCATCGGGCAGCTAGGGTGCTCGTTTGCATAAAAAATGATTCATTAACATCCTGAGAAGTTTGCTATTTAAAATCGTCCAAATCGGTTTATTAGGTCCCGAGAATTGGGTGAAGAAGTAAAAAAAGTCTTGAAAATATATTATTTGTTTATGTTGTTCTTGTCACGATCGCGCCCTCAATGGGATAGCTAGGGTACTTGTTATGATTTACTAACGTCATGAGAAGGTTTCTGTTTGAAAAATCATGAAAATCGGTTTAACAGGTCCCGAGAAATTACTGAAAAGGTAGAAAAAATTTAAAAATATATGTTTCTCTATTGTTCTTGTTGTTTTCTAAATGTTGTATTTTTCTCATAGTTGAACTTGTTGTTTTTGCGGTCGCTGTTGTAATAATATAATAAAAAAATATCCCACAAAAAACTCTGGTAGGAAAATTTAAAAGTTTCCATTGTTTTGTCATCATTGAAAAAATTTGTTATGTCATTTTTGCCGTCGCCACGAGCCTGCCTATAAAGTTTCAGAACGATTGGCTCACGGGAAAGGGGCTATAAATCGATCCAAAATTTTGTCGACAAGCAGACACTACCAGTTAATATAAAGGCAGTAAATAAAGGGAGTAAAAGTTCACCAACAATTTAAAAAATAAATTTTTATGTATTAATTTATTTAAAGAAAAAAATTAATTAAATGAAATAGTAATAATAATAAAAAAAATAATATACAATACAAAAAAAAAAAAAGAATATATAAATAAAATAAAATAAAGATAAATGCATTCATAGCAATATAATATATATAAAAGGTCAATGTTTTCTAACCGTAACCGTAACGAGTCAGTTGTTTTTTTTTTTACATGAAAATCATTTAAAACAGTTACCGAACGTAACCGGAACGTCCCAATACTTTTCATGTGAAAAAAAAGCTGACGCGTTACGTAACAGTTACATGTCGCTAACTTGTTCTTTACACAGGCTACTGCTTTTGCAGCCAACTTCAGGTCTATTTATATAGTTTCGTAAACATAACTGATAAAATTGTTTCTATTATTTTTTGCTGTAAGTAATAAATTATAAATATACTGAATTGCAAACTAAAATGGATACATATATTGGAGGTGCTTTAATACAAAAGAGTTAACGAAAAAAAAATCAAAAAAAAAAAAAACAACTCTACTACATCAACAATGACAGTCATATGTTCTTCAAATAGAAAAAAACTGCAAGTGTGTTTTGTTGACTACAAAACAAAAATAGTGTTGACAATATAACAAAGTATGTAAAAGAAATTAGTGCTATGAAATATTTTATTTTGTTAAAAAAAAAAAATCGCAAAATGAAAGGCTATAATTCCATTAATAATCAAAAGGGGTTAAATTAATTTATTTATTTATTTTTACGTTATACTAATGCATTTTAAATAAGTAAAAGTAATTGTATATTTAAATAAAAATGCATTTGTATTATATGTTACTGTCGTATTCAGAAAAATCAAGTAGCTGACTATACGACTACAAATGCTGCTGGCAGCAGTCGTCTACGTGTTTCATTCATGATGTTGCATTTTTTTTGCAAGCAATACTTACATATATTCTAAATAAAGAAATAATATTCTTTTCATACTGCGAAATCTATACAAATATATGTACAAATACTATATGTCAAATTTCAAATTTGCAATAATTGATACATTTTTGAAAGAAAATTGTATAATATGAAATGTGTTCAATTTATTTCATAGAATAAAATTTTTTGAGGTGCGTGGATTTTCCATATTTACGGTTTTACTATTTTCGTAATGAGGTTAAATGAGTTAAAAAGAATTTAAAATTTTTGAAAATATTAGGTGAGGATCCTCAAGATGTAATATACGATCGGTCTAAAAGTTTTCACTTAGAGCCACAGTTAAATTCGAAACAACAAAAACCCAACCAAAGTTTTTTTATTGCAATATGTATATAAAACTTAAAAATTTAATATTTTTTATTGTGTATTAACTTCTTATTCTGCGATTTTCATTACATCACAAAATGTTACAAATTGGCACTACTGTTTCAAAAACCGAAAACTTCTAAATCAGTTTGAAATTGTGTCAAAAAAAATTACAAATATTAATAAATATAATAATACATATATATTATTCAACTTATAAGTAAATAGGTAAGTTATTTTATTAATTTTGTTAAGAATAAGCACAAAATTGATTTTCCATTTTGCATTTCATTTATAAAGAATTCTGCCATATTTTGTTAAAGGGAAAATCCATTTTTGTTATATTAAAAAAAACAGAGTTGCATTTAATTTCACAATATTTTTTCTAATTAAATATTAACCAATATCTAACTAGAATTATGATTTATTCTGACTAAAAAGTTCCAATTAAAAGTTATTCAGCCCAATTATGAATATTCTAAAGGACTTTCTTTCTCACGGAAAATACATTTCTCGAGAAAAAAATTCCTCCAATTATAAATTCCGCGTGAACAAAAAAGTTTAACTGGCATCATCGAATTTCGAAGCCAGTTGCTTTGCTTATTGACAATTAATTTTCTATTTTTTGTGTGTGTGCAAACGACCCTACAATAAATGACCCAATAAACATTTTTGTTTGCTATCAACTTGAGGTGCATTTGAGATCAAATACATTTCTCAAATCTCCAACGTTAATTCTCAAATGCACCTCAATAGTCCGATTATAGTCTTCTCAACTTAAAAGGCACATTTTTTATATGGCGATTTTCATAGTTATCAAATTGAGAAATTTGTGATTCTCAACTTGATAGCAAAGAAATATCTCCAATCGGTATCAAAGGGAAGGTACGGAATTGCCATATTAAAAAAAATTATACTAATTTTAGAAATAAAAACAATGAACTTTTTTTAATGTTTCAATTTAATTTCATTATATATTTAACATTATTATGTACATATTTAACATTAAATGTACATATTATGTACATTTTTTAAAATCTAGAATTAAAAATAAATGAATTAATTATTTGTACATTTTTTGAATATTTATATTAAATATGTCATAAATAAGAATTTAAATTGAAAAATTCGTCAAAAAGCAGAAATAATTAAAAATATGTCAATTAATTATTTGTAATTTTTTGGCATTTTTTAATTTAATTTATTATTTATGACATATTTAAATAATATCTCAAACTTAACACAAATCGTATTCAAGTTGAAAAAATGTTTGGTCTCAAGTGGAGAAAAGTGTTGGATATCCAATTGAGAGTAAAAATGTTTCTCAAAGATTGGAAAAAATTTTAAGTCTCAACTTGATGTCAAGTTGAAAGCAAACAAGGAGAAAAATTGTTCAACCCAAGTTGAGAATTACATTTGACATCAATTTGAGAACTTAACTTTTCTCCAACATTGGAGAAATAATATTTCAATGCATACTGGGGAATGACCGAAACTAACACATAAACAGTTTTTTTCTATTTTAAAAACATCCCAGTATGGATTGAAAAATTATTTCTCCAATGTTGGAGAAAAGTTAAGTTCTTAAATTGATATCTAATATAATTCTCAACTTGAGTTGAACAATTTTTCTCATTGTTTGCTTTCAACTTGATATCAAGTTGAGACTTAAAATTTTTTCCAATCTTTAAGAAATATTTTAACATCAATTGGATAACCAACACTTTTCTCTACTTGAGACCAAACTTTTTCTCAACTTGAGTACGATTTGTGTTGAGTTTGAGATATTATTTACAACTTTTGTATTCTCGTATGGCAGCGCTGTTCATTTCTCACAGTAAAGGCCGAATTAGCCCCACGTAACCGTAACCTAACGTGTCAGCCGTTTTTGTTTTTACATGAAAAACAGTTACCGAACTGAACTGTAACGTAACTGGAACGTCCCAACCTGCTGAATTTGATTTTCGCTACTTTTGTAAGTGACATTTGTGAACAGCTTACAAAGTTTGGTTAATTTTACGTTCTATAATTGCACTAAATGCCAACGTTACGGTACGGTTACATTTTAAAAAAGTGTGGCTAACTCGGCCTTAATGTTGCGAATCATATGTTCTAATTTCTAGAAATAATAATAATTGTGAAAGTTTTCAGCTTTGTGGTAAATTTTAATTATCTTGATTTAAAAAGGAATTGTTGCAGAAAAGAAAAATTAAATAAAAGGGGGTAAAAGTATAATAAGTTTTATATAATTAATGATATATATCTATAATTAAATTTGTGATATACATTATAGAACAAAAAAGTGAAAAGTGTGTTGTCATCTTGCCAAAAGCACCATTTAAGCAGGCCTCTGAATTTAAAGAATTCGAGTCCAAAGTACAATCATCGAAAAACAAGTTTAGCGACCTGGTAAGTTTCACAAAAATATGAGCAATATTCAAGGCTTATTACTTAATTTGTTATTAGGTTGCCGAACTTATGGCCATAATTTGTGGCAATTCTACAAAATTTCTAAAAATTGCATGGCGGAAATTGGTCACTGATGAAGTAGCCAACAAATTCTGCTGGCAAGGAATAAATTCCAAAGAACCTGTACGAGCTCTCAGCGTAACGGCGGCATTATAACGTGATTATATTGTTATGTTTTGATTCCAATTTATATTAATTAAATCTAATTAATCTTTCCAGAAGCCTACAATCAAAAATTTTCTGCTGCTTCTTCGGAGAGCGAGTTCGAAAGAACGATAATTTCATTTTTCCAGCATGCCAACAACCGCCTACAAAAAAAAGGTGAAATATTTAAATGAAAAGGATGGAAACAAAATTAATTGATATATTTTTAACTATTTCTACTTTTTTTGAATTTTTTAATATTAATTTAATTTAATATTAATTTAAATATTTAACATGCGATTCTTAGAAATTTTGTTTAATAGCCACAAATTAAGGCCATACGTTCGGCAACCTAATAACAAGTTGAGTAATTAGCCTTGAATATTGCTTATATTTTTGCCAAACTTACCTGCTTAAATGGTGCTGTTGCCAATATTGGCTTACGTTTTAAGGTTGCCGTACCTTCCCCAAATTTTACCTCTTCCAATACTCTTTTCCAGCAACTTTAAAAAAAAGTACAAATAATTAATTAATTTATTTTTAATTCTATAGTTAAAAAATTTTTAACATGTTATAATATTTAATGTGTCATAAATAATAAATTAAATTAAAAATTGCCGAAAAAAGTGGAAATAATTAATTGATATATTTTTAATTATTTCTATTTTTTTCCTTTTTCAATTTAAATTCTTATTTATGTCCTATATAATATTAATAGTCAAAAAAGTCCAAATAATTAATTCATTTACTTTTAATTCTATATTTAAACAATTTTTAACATGTTATACTATTTAGTATGTCATAAATAATAAATTAAATTAAAAATTGCCGAAAAACGTACAAATAATTAATTGATATATTTTTAATTCTATTTTTTTGCATTTTTTAATTTAAATTCTTACTTGTGTCCTATATAATATTAATATTGAAAAAAGTACAAATAATTATTTAATTTATTTTTAATTCTAAATTAAAAAAAAAAAACATGTACATGATAATACATATTAAATATGTAATAAAATTAAATTGAAACATTCAAAAAAAGTACAATGTTTCCATTTCTAAAATTAATATGATTTTTTTTAATATGGCAATTCCGTACCTTCCATTTGATACCAATTGGAGAAATTTCTTTGCTATCAAGTTGAGAATCACAAATTTCTCAATTTGATAACTAAGAAAATCACCATATAAAAAATGTGCCTTTTAAGTTGAGAAGACTATAATCCGACTATTGAGGTGCATTTGAGAATTTACGTTTGAGATTTGAGAAATGTATTTGATCTCAAATGCACCTCAAGTTGATAGCAAACAAAAATGTTTATTGGGATATGACTGTCATTGTTGCTGTTGTAGAGTTGTTTTTTTAAAATTTTTTTTCGTTAAACAGCAATATTTGTGAATTACCGGGTATTATTTATTATTGGTTGTAGGAAAGTGAAGTTAATTCTAAAGTGTTAACTTAAATTGTTAAAATAAACAGAAATATAGACATAAATAAAGTTAATACTTTCTACATATATATTAAAAAAAAGCTGATTATTTAAATGATTCAAGTGATATCGCACACAGAATGTTTAGAGTTTAATATGAAAAATAACTGAGCAAACGTGTTGTCCAATGACTTTGCCTCCTCTCGGGATTCTAATAAAAGAAAGGGAGGTTCAATTGGTTTGGCGGCTACAAGTTTAGGTTTTGGAAAGGTAAGTAATTAATTAAATTAAAACTTCAAGTTAATTTTTGTTGTTTCTTTAGGACTCTTCAAAATATGTCAGTGAATTCGTTAGTCCCATTCTCAATTGTTTAAACGATCAATATTTACGTGTCCGGTATTTTGCGTGTGATCCTTGTATAACTTGGTGGCATGTTCCTCCATTATACCCTTCTCCTATTTATTTCCTGCTGGCGTCTTGCGACCTATTCCTGTTGGATTGTTTACTTAAAAATATTGTTATAGAATCTTCACAAACTTTAAATCTAGAAGCTTTTATACCTCTTCTTAAGGAACGCATTTATGTAAAGAATTATATTGTGCGACAATATGTTATATCCTGGATTGCGATTGTGAATGCTGTACCTGAAAATAATATGGTTATCTATTTGATATTATTTATGGACTTTTTATGATGGAAGATAATACACAAGAAATACAAATGTGTGAAACTACGCTGACAGTTTCTTAAATCGATTCGTAATGATTCCAGTTCAATGCGCATGGAAGACACTATAAATATATTGGTAATACATGCGCAATCACCAAACTTATTAAGGTAATGCACTGAAATTTTATTAAAAATTCTAGCTAAAAACAAAGAAAATCTTCATTGCAGAATTTTACATTAATCCTTGTATCTATCTTTCAGTCTATTGCCATAACATGGATACGGGAGTTTGTTTTATTATTTGGTTCGAATGTTTTAGTTTATGCTATTCTACCATGTCTGGAATATAATGTTGATAATATGAAGAATAATAAGGAATGTGCAGTATCCGTAAATACATCAATAATGAAATTAGTTTCTTCAAAAGAACAAAGATCTCAGAATATTCAACAAATTGTTTTATGGAGGTATTATAACAATATCTCACACACGGTTCTGTACAAGCAAAGGTAGCAGTATTTCAATTTTCGAAATGATGTGTATCAGTTTTGGCCGAAATTCTTATTTCACAACACTCAAAAGGTAAGCTGTATTATAAATTTTTTATATATAATTAACTGTTATAATAAATTGTTTTCTTTAAGAAACTACTGATTTCAATAAGGCCCATTACCGGAAATTTCTATTGAGTTTAGTCAATTTATTCAGTGCTAAGTTGCGTACCACTTTGAGGGATGTTTCGAGTGAAGAGTCAGCAGAGTTATATAAATGTCTGTATAAATTTAAGCCCATTGTCCTGTTTGCTTTGTCTTTATTTCAATATTTAATGTTTGTTTATATTTTATTTTTAATTGCTTGATTTTTAATACAATAAATAAATAAATAATAAATCGTGTTTCATTATAATCAAGCGTGAAATTTCGAAATTAAATTTATTTTAAAGAAAAATTAAATAAAAAAATTAATAGCATAGCTATGATGCGAGCAGAAGTCAATTGCGGGCTGAATTTATGGAAAACGCAATCAATGCCTGAATTGGCTTTCATTAAAGTTACAACCGTTTTATCCCGATTTTGACCAAACGTATATTATTTGAAAGGTATTTCTTTTTAGCCGATTTGCAGATTTACAGATTTTAAAATTTTTTCCTTTATTTTGAGTAAATTTCATTTAAAGTTGCTACTAACACATACATAAAATTATACAATACTATGGGTGTGTTTATTAAATTTGTTAATGTGTTTGTAATAAAAAGGAGTTTGTTTTTTTATACCCTATACCACTATGTTGTTTGGGTATAATGACTTTGTGCTGCTGTTTGTAACTTCCAAAAATATTTGACCTAGACCCATCTTTTATTATACCGATCGAATCGGAATCACTATCTGATTCGATTTAACGATGTCCGTCCGTCCGTCTGTGTGTCCATGTAAACCTTGTAATCAAACTGCAGGTCGCAAATATGAATATATTTCGATGAAATTTGGTATATAAGCTTCTATCGGCCATAGGATGAACACTATTGAAATTGGTGGGAATCGGTCCTTGTTAAGACCTAGCCCACCATACAAATGACCCCTATGAAATCGACATAAATTGCCATAAGATCCAAACTGTCATATAGATCTTACTCAAATTGGGTTTGTATGCGTTTATTAGATCCATTAATGAGTAGTCCAAAAATGATCCCTATGGGACAACTCTTAGTCACAGGCCCCATATAGAGCTGCTTCCCGATCTTCACTTAAATCTATCAGAAACAAAAATATTGCACTGATTCTTCTCAAATTTTGTTTGTATATATTTTTGCAAAATACAAGAGACTTTACCAAACATGGACAGGATCGGTCCATTTTTGGGCCTAGTCCCCATATATATATAGCATCTGATATGAACTTTTTCATATCTGCAGCCAAAAAAATTAATAAAAATCCCACTCAAATTTGGTTTATGCTTATTTTTTATATCCAGTTAGTTTTGTCTAAGAGATGGGGTCTCTAAACGCATGGTATAGGGTATCGTATAGTCGGTCTATACCGACTATAATTTTCTTATTTGTTTTTGTGTTGATTTATGAATTGGCAATAATTGATTAGCATACCTTTAGGTCTTTATTTAATGAAAAAATAAAATTTCCTAGAATTTGCACTCGAATTACGAGGGCTGTAATCTGCTAGTATATATAAATAAAGTACTG
This sequence comes from Cordilura impudica, assembly GCA_963682025.1. Classification (NCBI taxonomy): domain Eukaryota; kingdom Metazoa; phylum Arthropoda; class Insecta; order Diptera; family Scathophagidae; genus Cordilura; species Cordilura impudica. The sequence goes on from CAVMKG010000095.1 coordinate 64,462, forward strand.
ATTTTTGTTATACATACTTCATATGGAGATCAAATAAATCAAAGAAATCATTGCATTCACAATGGCTTCACTGATAAGCAAATTTTCATACATATATGTATTACGAATGATTTCTTTGCAGGTTTCTAACTATTTTTCATGAAATACAATTGATAATTTTTAAAAATATTCAATAATTTGTGATGCAATTTATAGTACACAAGTATCTGTAGGAAAAATTAAGGAATATAATATGGGATAAAAACAAATTTTAATTTGTTATATCGAGTTCATAAACCATTACATTTTAGTGAGTCAGCGATGACAATAACTATTACATTGATACTGATAATTCTGAAATAAAATTATAGTTCTGAAATTAAATCAATAATTTGTCGACACTTTCTGAAATACAATGGAAATGTTATAAAAAAGTTGTTAATTCCAAGCCATCTTCCTTTATCGATATATTTTTATTATACCCTCCACTCCAGTGTGCAGAGGGTATATATAAGTTTGCCATTCCGTTTGTAATAATTTGAAAAAAAATTTTGGACCCCATAAAATAGATATATTTGTGATCCTTATAACAACCGGAGTTCATATAGCGATGTCCATCTGTCCGTCTGTGGAAATCATGATCACGGCATCAATCGGGCAGCTAGGGTGCTCGTTGATATAAAAAAAGATTCATTAACATCCTGAGAAGTTAGCTGTTTTAAATCGTCCAAATAGGTCGATTAGGGCCCGAGATTTGAGTGAAGAACTAAAAAAAGTCTTGAAAAAATATAATTTTCTATGTTGTTCTTGTCACAATCACACCCTCAATAGTGCAACTACAGTGATCGTTTTTATTGAGAATGATTCACTAAATTCATGGGAAGATTTCTGTTTCAAAAATCATTAAAATCGGTGGAAGAGGTCCAGGGAAATCTCTGAAAAAGTAAAAAAAAATTAAAAATATGATGTTTCTATATTGTTATTGTTGTTATTCTAAACGTTGTGTTGTTGTCATAGCTAAACTTGTTGTTTTTGTGGTCGTTGTGGTAATAATATAATAAAAACTAACCCTTTGTACATTTTTTTTATTAAATCTGGTAGAAAAATTTTAAAGTTTCCATTGTTTTGGCATCACTAAAAAATTTGTTAGATCATTTCTGTCATTACCACAAGCCTGCCTGCAAAATTTCAGATCGAATGGGTCACGGGAAAGGGGTTAAAATCGATCCAAAATTTTTTCGACAAGCAGATACTACGAGTTAATAAAAAGGGAGTAAAAATTCACCAACATCTAAAGCAAATAATGCTAAAATACCTAGTTGTTAATAAAAAAAAAACAATGTAAATTTAGCAAAAAAAAATTTATGTATAAATTTATTTAAAGAGAAAAAACAAAAATAACGTTTGATGTTGTATTTTTGTGTGTAATATTTACATATATATACATAAACATATTAAATAATACAAATAATATACATATATTCTATATATGTATGGATATCCATAACAACTGCATGTTATTTTATTTTCATAATTTTCTGCAATATTTTGTGTGGGGAAAATACATTTCTTTTGCATTAACAGAGTGTCACTTCATTTTGCTCAGCGTGACTATGTCACAGTAGATGGCGCCACAATTTTTGTTCTAATTAGCTTTGCAATAGTTATTTCTATTTTACACGGGCTGGTTTTTTATTTCATACGTTTTTTCATTATTCTTTTACAAATATGAACATAAGTTTGGCATGTTAACTTTTGTTGTCTTTATAAAATAGAGTTACCGAGTTCATCAATGAGTTTTTTTCTTTAAAACAGTTCTACATAGTTATATAGGACTATTATTCTGCTTTACCTACAAATATCTGATTGCGATTACATCTAATTTTTAAAAATTGTTTATAATTACTAAAGCATTATTCTTCACATAAATACAAAATTTCACTTTTTAAATTTTCCATTTAAATTTAAGAAAATATCAATTCTAAAAACTGGAATTAAAATTTCCAATTATAAATTAGAAAATATTATTTGAATTTCAGAAAATCATATCAAAACGTCGGAAATAATAATTTTAAATTTAGAAGACTTCAATTGCATATTTAATATATAAATTTTATTCGTTAAACACAAATTGAAATTCCAAAATAAAAAAACACCAAATATGTTTACATTTAAAAAATGTTTACATTTAAAAAAAATATTGCCATTCAGGAGAAATTAATAACTTTTCAGTACAGCGATTAAGTAATTTATTTTAACGATAGTCGAATCGTTAAAAAAAAGAAAATTACAAAATTATTAATAAAAATTTTAAACGATTCGCTATTGTTAAAGTCAGCTGTTGTTGTTATCTAAACGACAACCATTTTTGTGTTGTTTATTCAATCGATAAAAACTTAAATTTTTAGGTTGAAATGTCGTCATACATAAATAAAAATCATAAAATAGTGAAAATATTTAGCTTTTATTAAAAAACTTTTTTACATAAATAAAAAAATTAAATAGCATATTCAATTCATTATTTCATTTCCAAATAAATACACAGAAATATTAGTAAAAAAATGAAGATATTAAACTTAAACATAAAATCATCCTGTCAAACACGAAGTAATTTGTTTTTTTCTATTCTTTGTGTTTTTCGCTTATTTTGACAGAGATGCCACTCGTTTACAATTTAATTAAATAGAAAAATAGATTTGTCGAATGTCGTTAAGATGTATGTACTTAGTGAATTACTTAATCCTCAGTGCAAACAACAATAGCTGTCGATATATTTTGCGATTGTCGGATCGTTGAAATTTACAGAATCGCATACAGAAAACGTTAATTTAAATTCAATGAATTTTAGAAAACCTCAAATGATATTTAAGAATTGCGAACATAAAAATTGTTACATAAATAAACGCAATTTGATGAGAATGTTATTTATATATAAATTTTCACAATTTTTTTTGGATGAAAATTTTAAGTTTTTCAGAAAATAAAGATAACAAATTATTTTGGGACATTTGGTTTTTTGCGTTTGGCATCCCTAATTTGATTACTTATTATTATAAATATATTCTCTATGTTTTAAAATATGGCAATGTTTTAATAAAAAAGTTGAGAGAGCTTTTTTTGGTTATTACTTTGTTAGTCTATCCGACCTATATGGCCGCAATGAAGAAATATTTGGCCAGTTAAAAGAAACTATACAGCCATCTCCAATTAGAACGATTTAATGTATATAGCCACCCTACACAACCATTACCTTTGCAATGGAGGTTAGGGCGAGCTATTTAATTAGCAAAAACTAAATTAAACGAGAAGTCATGTCATATAACCGGAAACGCTTGCATATAGGTATATAACCTAAATGCATGCCGATCAGCAACCACGATGACCAAAAAGCAAACACCGAAATAAATCCGAAATAATAGAAAAGACGAAAACCAACCCAAAGAATTGTCTGAAATAATTTGGTATTAAGTTTAACAAATTGTTTACTTTTTCCAATATTTTGTTTACATTTATTATCAATACTCAAATCGATGTGGAGGGTATCAAAGATTCGGCACAGCCGAATTTAACACTCTTACTTGTTATATTTGTTTCTGTTACAAATTTATACATATATATATGTATATATATATATTTCTTTTTTTTATCAAATAGTTGCGTCCAAAAAGAATATAAAATATATATTAGCATGTTAAGAAGAAAATTTTTGACAAAAAAATATTTAAGTTTGTTTTGATGTTTGTAACTATCAATAATACTTTACATAGGCATACCTCTCGTAATAAATAGACTCTAAGGCCGAGGCCACGCAATGAGCGGCAGAGCGGTGAGCGGCAGAACAGCGAGTTTGAGCGGTAAGTGGCTTGTTACTGAGCATCATTTCTGCTCGGTTATTTGTCAAAATGCCATTGTCAATGTTATTATTTATTATTTATATAAAAAGTTTTTATAATAAAAGCAAACTATTTTCACTATTTTATGATTTTTATACCCTATACCACTATGTGGTTTGGGTATAATGACTTTGTGCTGCTGTTTGTAACAACCAAAAATATTTGACCTAGAGCCATCTTTAATTATACCGATCGAATCGGAATCACTTTCTGAGTTGATTTAACAATGTCCGTCCGTCCGTTCGTCCGTCCGTCCCTCCGTCCGTCTGTGTGTCCATGTAAACCTTGTAATTAAACTGCAGGTCGCAAATATGAATATGTTTTGATGAAATTTGGTATATAAGCTTTTGTCGGCCATGGGATGAACGCTATTGAAATTGGTGAGAATCGGTCCATGTTCAGACCTAGCCCCCATACAAATTACCCCTATGAAATCGACATAAATTGCCATAAGATCCAAATTGTCATATAGATCTTATTCAAATTGGGTTTTGTATGCGTTCATTACGTCCATTAATGAGTAGTCCAAAAATGATCCCTTTGGCCCCATATAGAGCTGCTTCCCGATCTTCACTTAAATCTATTAAAAAACAAAAATATTGCACTGATTCTTCTCAGATTTTGTTTGTATATATTTTTGCAAAATACAAGAGACTTTACCAACCATGATCAGGATCGGTCCATTTTTGGACCGACTATAATTTTCTTACTTGTTATTTATGTACATTTCAACCTTTTTAACTTTTTATCGATTGAAAAACAACACAAAAATGGCTGTCGTTAAGATAACAACAACAGCTGACTTTAACAATAGCGAATATCGTTTCAAAATTTTACTGAATACCAAAATCGATAATTTTGTTGTTTTCTATTTCTAACGATTCGCTTATCGTTAAAAAGAAGTTACTGAATCGCGCTACAGATTGACAAAACAAAGAAAGGCCATTTTTTTTTACCATTTTTATTCTTTGCCGCTCAGAAAACAACTAAAAATTAGAACAAGTTTTATTCCAGAGCGGCGCACAGTGGACCATTTGACGAGAAGGCGGTCAAAAATCTATAACTTTTGATTGGATTTCAATTTTGATATGCGGTTTTTTTTGTTTGGTAGGTGAGACTTTAGCCTTTAAGTTTTGCTATAAAACGTAATTCTCGACCGAAAATGAAAAAAGTTACGGAGGGTTTAAGATACATTTTCATTTGTAGTTGAATTTTAGTACAAAAGTGAAGTGTTAAAAGTTTTTTTTTTAATATAATGTCTTATTTTTTCAGTTAATTTTACAACTAATACTTTTTAACAATTTTTTAAGTTAATTTTTCCAGAAAATGCCAAACTTTGGCCCCCGTAAACTTTTTAGTCCTATTGTGCACAAGGGCCAAAGGTTGTTTTTTGAAAGATCCCGAGTTAAAATATAATATATTAAGCAGCGAACGTAAAAGTTACCTTATATTGGTTCAAGATAGAGAAGTTTCAATGAAAAACTCGTATATTTTTGCTTTAGTTAAATTTTTTTTTATTGTCTTTTTAAATATTTCTATATCAATTTTTATGGTAATTTTATGAAATATAACAATTTTTATTGTAAATTTACAAAATATATAACTTTTTAAATCAAGAAATTTTTTTAACTATATTAAAAAAGTATAACTTATTGTTAGTGTAATGAAAAATTACTTTAAATCAACCAATTTTAGTAAAAATTTCTTCTAAATAGCCTTGATTTTCATCTTCTAGAAGTTGTTTAGCTTCTTCGTCTAATTCAATAGAGGTAGTTTTCCATTTTTGACGAATGTTTGACATATATGGATCTGAAGTGCACAACAAAATAGTGATAAGGTCTTCATTAGTACAACATCTGGACATTTTCCTTGTGTTGTGCTCGCGAAAGAATCTGTAGTCTTTGTTCCTTTTTTCTTGCGCTTCTTCAGATAGATCTCCTATTGGTAGCATATTGTTTTGAATTATTTTTTCTCACATTTTCCCTAACGGACCAAATTCCAAATCATAACCCAATTTAAGAATATGCTCCATGAAACGTATTCTAGCATGAAGAGGGGACATTCCAAATTCGTAGGCTTCCTTAAAACTATCGTCTTCTGGTGGGGGTTGGCTTAATTGACTTGATGTCTTTTGGCATATAATGCAGTTTGACGTTGACTTTGTTCCAATTAAAGCTTGTGCAACTTTTCCATCAATCATTGTGAGACACATTTTAAAATGTACTTCAATGTCTTGGTCATCAAATTTAAATATTACTGTTTGAAGTTCCTTAATTTGATCTTTTATTTTTTGAACTTCTTCAGTTATGACATCTTCGGTTTCCTTTTTGAATGCAAATTTTATTGGTCTGCAATACTTTATTGAAGAAGGGATTTCATTTTTCCATATATCAATTTCTGTTGCTCTACTAGTTGACGGCTCTAAGACGCTATACCTTTTTGTTAAGCGCAAGGGAACGAAAGATACCATAAATAAATTAGCATCTGATGAATTTTCGGCATTAAATTGCTTGTATTGTTTCTGAACAGAGGATCCATCACATCCCCATTTAAAAATTAAAGAAATGCTGCCATTACCAATTTTTTTTTAAATGATCAGTATCAAGCGTATTTAGCAATCGTTCTGCAGTATGTTCAAGGAGATCTTGCAATTTTATTAAGGTAGGCATTCTTTTTTGGCAGAAACTAAATCTCGATACTCTGGTTTCAAATCCAAAAATAGGGCGAACGCTTCTTCCGGCGTAAATTTCTTATCTTCAATTGGTGTAGGAATGCTTTTCAAAAACCTCTTTGTGCGCCTTGGGCTCGCTTCTACTATTTTTTCAATTATTTCAATTTCGTTTTTTTTTATTTTGGGTTGGTTGAATTTGGTGCAAAAATGAATCCTTAATAATTCTTTGAGAAATTTCTCCATTGATATTCTCCAGCTTGCGCCGTCGAGATCTTTCACTACATCCGTCAATTGGTTTTGCTGGTCGACCCTTTTTTCCACTTTCGTTGGCAGTTGTAGATGCACTCTCAAAAATAAGTTCCTTTATTAACCATTCTTGGTAACGTTTGTACATCTTTGCCTAGCTATGAGAGCATTCAATGTACCGTCTTTTCAAATTCGATGCAAAATTAGTAATTTTTACTTTTTGCATTTCAATGTCTTCTAGGTTACAATTCTTAAAGAAGTCACTATGTGCGAAATTACATCGTCTACATAATTTCGTTGAAAATAAATATCTGCCAGATCTCTGTAACAGTACTTAGCCATTGCACAAATGTAATGAATAATAATTTCTTGCAATTATGTAAAATAAAAATTTTTATCTTTTATTACCACTTTTAGAAGCATAAAAACCCACACCCAAACCCCATTTAAAAGGTGAAGCGTACCTGTTCATATCTTAAAGGGCTATGTCGTAATAGTTTTTTTTTTACCATTTACAAATTTTTATCTTTTATTACCACTTTTAGAAGCATAAAAAACCCACACCCTAACCCCTTTTAAAAAGTGAAGCATACCTGCTCATATCTTAAAGGGCTATGTCGGAATAGTCTTTTTTTTACCATTTACAAATTTTTATCTTTTATTACCACTTTTAGAAGCATAATAAACCCACACTCTAACCCCTTTTAAAAGGTGAAGCATACCTGCTCATATCTTAAAGGGCTATGTCGCAATATTTTTTTTTTACCATATACCTGTTATTTAAACTGTTTCCCATTTTGTCAGGTATTTAAACTATATAACTCTAATTCAGACTATTAATGTTTTTGTAAGATACCTATGTAAATGTACCTGTAACAATTAAGCGCATTATATCTCAACCCTTTTTTATAAGTATATAACAGCTCCTGACAACTCTACCGACATGCAAAAAAATACACCGCGGTGCACCGGTACGACCAACTTTTGTATTCATAACACTCAGACGGACGGACGGACATCGTTTAATCGACTCACAAAGTGTTTTTGAGTCAATCCGTATAATAAAAGATGGATAAAGGTCCAATATTTTTGGCAGTTACAAACATCACCTCAAACTTAATATATCCTAACCACATAGTGGAAAACTTTTGTATTCATAAATTTTGCAGAAAATATCTAACCTTGGGTCAGAAAAATTGTTCTGGTGCACACGGGCGGAAACTGGTGGGTTTATAATGGGTGTATAATAGGGGTATAGGAGTATAGGGGAGGGTTCGGACTATAGAAGAGTGCAAGATTTTTTCTGACTGCTTTTGACTGGCAGGAGTTATGCTCTATTAAGTAGGAGATTTTCGGAAAATTTGGACGTTTTTAATTTTTTTTTAAATTTCGGTATGACTCAGTGATTTTACATTTTTAACATTAATAGTAAGGAAGCCACAAAATTATACAAAATTTATTTCACTTCAAAATCTTTTAAATCGAAAAAGTTACAGTCATTCAAAAATAAAAATTTACAAAGAAATTTTTAATTTTAGCAAAATACTGAGAAAGCCCATTTTCGAAGACCCTGTTCGCTGTGATATAGTTGAGATAGAGTCGCAATTTTTTGGCTCCCGAGGTTTACTAGTATTTACTTTCAAATGAATAACATAACTTTAAAATCGGTAACAAAAAAAAATGATTTTTGGCCGCCTTCTCAAAATATGGCCCACTGTGCGGCGCCGCTTAGACGCTCAGAAATGCCGCTCACATGCCGCTCATTGTGTGGCCACTTCAGTAGTATTTCATATGTTTAAATTTTTTTTCTGCTCATCGCTCTGCCGCTCGCCGCTTTGCCGCCTCGGCATAAACCGCATTCTTAGTCGAATTTTTAAAATTGTTTTTGTTTATTTGTATTCGATGTATCTTTAAATTAATATATTACTAACTAATTCAGATAAAAATATTTTTAAATTTGCTTTTCTTTAATATAAATATCTGTAAATTTTTAGCCAAGAATCATGGTTTTTTATTACAAGAAATTTTAATAGAAACTGACCAAAAAGAAAAACATTTAAAAAACTAAATTTAATTGGTGTTCGAACAGTTTTAATGTGATAGCCGTAGCCACCATTTGTTGTAATATTGAGTTTAAGACGCAAGTGGAGAGTATCAAAGATTCGGCACAGTCGAATTTAACACTCTTACTTGTTTTTTTTAATATATGAATTGGTAATAAACGATAAAATAAATTTAATATATTATACGAACCATATTAATTTCTTGGGAATAAATGCTTAAGAAGAAAATTTTAAAATAAAACTTATTAAAATATTACAAAGATTTGAATTTTAAGGAAACTTGAAAAATAATAAATCTAAATTTTATTAGATTAAACTTTTAATTAACAAAAAAAGGTATTTGTTGCAGAGTTCAGACATGTTTTTGTGTCAAAAATAAAATGAAAAAATTAAAAATATTGAGGATATATTTCAATATTTGAAAATATTTTCATACTTCTATCTGAAAATAAATTGAACTTTATTTGCAAGCAGTACTTACATCATTCATTAACGGTGGAGCAGTATATAGATAAGCCGTTGGAAAATTTAACTTCAGATAAATATATTCAAAATAATATTTTAAAATCATCAATTGTTGCTATCAAATACTGGGTCAATGGACAGCTCTACTTCAATACATCTTCTAATGCAATTTAAAATTAATAAAAAAAGCCAGATCGAATGATAATCAATTTATTGATTTGAAAGCCCTAGCGAGGAGGATTTAAGTAACCCTGAAATTGTAATACAATCGTAAGCCCATTAAGACGAGAAAATATGCTTCACTCCAATTGAGGAGAAACGTGTAATTATAGCATTACTTATATTTTCTTATACATCGGATTTGAATTCAATTAATTGTTGGTTCGTAATACGGTCGGATTGGATTCGATCCAAAACATTTCCGAGAAAGAGTGATTATATACTTACCAATTTTTGATAACTTTACTTTCTTCAGAAAACTAAATAAAAATTCATTTTGAACCAGAAATTCAATGATGGCGTTGGCAGCAGTGAGCTTATGTGTTACTATTATATTCCAGATCTGGCAACGTATACCGTGTGTTAGTCGTGTTTAAAGCGTCTTGTGAAATTTTCTAAATTTTTCTGTGTTAAATTCACATTTTTTTAAGAAAGTGTTATTTAAAGTTTAAATTTAATAATAAGCATTATTGTGAAGTGTTCACCTTGTTTGTTTTTGGGAGTGATTTATAATTTAAATTAATTTTTGTGCATTAACCCAACATTAACGATATTCATGATTGAGTTTGAAATTATTCGGGCTCAAGATCAAATGTTTTTACTTCAAATAAAGCAAAAACATTGGCACATTTGTTTCAAAAAATTGATTTATATTCTGCATGAACTTGCTAAACTTACATTTAGCGTTAACGGCGTGCCCTCCGTATTTTTAATTTTATTATGTTTTGTAAAAATAAAAAATCTTATTTTCGATGTTTATCATTTTAATGATTGAGTTTGAAATTATTCAGGCTCAAGATCAAATGTTTAACAACCTTTATACCTCAAACTTCGCTCTCAACGATTTCTGAACCTCTGAACTTGATTGATATGAACGCTGTTTCCCCTTTACCATCTACTTCTACAAATTCAATTGCGGCTCCTCCCGTTGAATCTGTCACTGCCACTCCAGTTAGTAATTCTTCCATGATACCTTCTTTTAACTTTACTGCCTCAATTGACCCTAAGCGTGCTCTAAGAGCTTCTGCTGCTCCATTGAACGATCAGGACAACAACGTTTCTTAAAAACTGCCTTCGGGACCTAGAAAGTTGACCGTCGTGAAACCCCGAAAGACTATTTTTGTTTCGCGTCTTACTCGAGATACAACTGCCTATGACTTATTATTCTATGTTAAGTCAAAAATCGATGTGGGCCTGGACATCTTGTGTTTTAAGATTAATGCTGATCTAAATCGTAGCATATCCTCATTCAGATTGATTGTCTCATGTGAGATATTTGATAAAATCATTGACCCTGAATTTTAGCCAATTGGGATTTTAGTTCGCGAGTAAGTTTACAGGGAAAATCCTAGATTAACGCCAGCGGTTCTCCCTTCTAATCTCCGAAATAACTTAATCCACCGGGAAACTAATGTTTCGAAGGTCACGTAAAATATGTACTGCTTATCAGAATGTGCGTGGTCTTAATACGAAGCTTGCTTACCTTTATAATAATAGTTTTGATTTGGATTTCTATAGACTACTAAAGGCTGGAGGTGGGATTTTAAGAGCTGTACATATTAAGTTTAATTCAAGTTTGGTTGAATTCCTCTGTAAGTAATTGTCTGAAATATGGTGACTCACTTCTAATACTTGGTGATTTAAATTAACCTGCCGTATTATTCTTCGTCTGATTCCTTATCGTTTGTTCCAGACATTTTCCTTTTATGATACACTACTTAAGAGTATTATCTGGGGATACTTCAGATAAATTGTGTTTTAAACTCGATCAAAAAAATGTTGGATCTAGTTTTTGTATATACTGTTGAACGTTTTGTAGTGAATTGCATAGAGCCAATATCCTTACCTGATGATCGATATCACCCTTCTCTTGGTATAATTCTTGATGTTGGCCAAGAAGAGCCTATAACGGGGCTAAATACTACGAGGAGTAAATCATTTTGCTTTAAACGTACTGATTATAATAAATTGAATGAACTGCTTTATCATATTGACTGTTAATTCTGCTTGATAATCGGCTGCTTAATATTTGCACCATGGACTTTCTTTTGGTTAAATTTTATGATAATTTGGACGATTGTTTTTCAAAATGCATTCCTCTTTCCCATCAGAACTTTGAGCATACTGGTCCTCCATGGTATTCAAAGGAATTGTCGAGGCTAACAAACAGAAAATCTCGCCTTTTTAATAGATGTTCAACTTAAGAATATGCTAAATATTCTACCGCTCGCTCTGATTATAATTTACTGAATAATAATTGCTATACGTGGTATTTAAATAATTTAAAATCAAACTTTGCTAATAACCCAAAGTCCTTCTTTGACTTTGTATGTGTTAAACGCAAATCTTCGTCGTTCCCGCCTACAATGTTTTGCAATGATAATTCATCTTCTGATTATCTTGATATTGCTAATATGTTTGCTGGTTTTCCAGTCAACGTATAGCAATTCTATTTCCAATACTTTACCAGTCGCTATCAAATATTCCGCTCTTTGATGCGGAAACTGTTTTTGAGTCTCTGATTCACTTGAAATTTTGATACAAGCCTGGTCCGGATGGTGTTCCTGCTTGTATTTTGAGAAATTGCGCTCAAATTCTAAAAGTGCCCATAACGTGTATTTTCAATAGTCTTTTGCAAATGCTTATTTTCCTACTTCTTGGAAAGAATCATTTATTATACCTTTGTAAAAATCAGGTGATTAGGCGAATGTACTTATATATAGGGGAATAGCTAAGTTAAGTGTTATTCCTAAGTTATTGGAGAAACTTGCTACTGATTTTCTCTCTTATCAACTAAAGTCGACTATGTCTCCATTCAACATGGCTTTTTAAAATCAAGATCAACATTTACTAATCTTCTAGAATTTTCGACTCATGTTTTCAAAGTTTTCGTCCGTGGTGAGCAGATGTGATATACACTGTGATATACACTTATTTTAATAAAGCTCATTGGCATACATGAATCAATTATTTAGTGGATTAAATCGTATCTCACATTTAGATCTCAAACGGTAATATTTCGCAATACTAAATCTAAAATTATAAGAGTTACTTCTGGCGTCATATCATATTACTCTTCAACGTGAGCATGATTTATTAGTTGAATGGTGGTATGTGAACTTGATGGAACTGAATCTTTGGAAATGTAAACATATGGTATTTCTAAGAAAGGGGATAATTTCTAACGAGTATCGTATTAATGGAATATTACTGGATACCGTTCAAACATTTCTGGATCTTGGTGTACTTATGGATAGGAAACTTGACTTGAAAAGATGGGCTAAAGAGATTTCAGATCCATATGTTACTAAACAGCTTTATACAGCATTTGTAAGACCAATTTTTGAATATGCATCAATAATATGGAATCCATATTATCAGGTTCATGCCAATGCAATTGAGTCTGTGCAGAAAAAGATTTTGCTATTCTGTTTACGTGGTTTAAGTTGGAGTTATGATGACTTACCATTATATACTAATAGACTAAAGCTTATCAGACTTCCAACTCTTGAGAGTAGGAGGACCAAGTCGGGTGTCACCTTTGTTTTCAACCTTGCGAATGGTGACGTTTACTCGGAGTTTCTTTTATCAAATTTAAATTTTAACATACTTTTTAGATTCACAAGACGTTTTAATCCGCTTCATTTGGAGTATTTTAGGATTAATTCTGCCAATTCACATCCTTTCCGCAGAATTTGTCATGATTATAATGTGTTACACAGTTTTGTCGATTTTAATTGTAATGTCTTGAAAGTAAAACATTTGAATAACTCAATTAACTATGTTCTGTTCATTATGTTCTTTAAGTTTGTCTATTCCTAATATCAGCTGATGACATAGTCTGTGGCTGATTTACGACCACACAATCTACTTGCCAGCTCTCGGAATCCGCCAGGGACATAAGAGGAAAGAAGACTTGAAAAAGGCCCTTTTAGAAGAGTGGAGAAAATACCACCGAGCGTTACCACGAACCTGGTGTCATCGATACAAAACCGTCTAAAAGCAGTCATAACAAATAAAGGCTTTTCAACTACGCGTTGAACATTGGATAATTAACTGTTTAACCTATGAAAAAATTAATTACCTTACATATTTTTTTGACATATTTTTGAGGATAATTTCGATTAGTTGTTGTTATTTTCTTTTAAAAAATTAGATTTTCTTTCATCGTTGTACAGTGAATAATATTTTTTTATGTTATAAGGATAAGCTACTCGCTTGCATACAAACTTAATTGACTGACTGTATATGTACGTACAAAGAAGTGCATCTGTTTTCAATAACAAACACCGCATAAAAGCAAAACAAAAAATAACCTGTGTGTTTCTTTAAATAGCAGTGGACAGAGAAATAGGTATGTTGCAATGCATATTTTTTGGGCAAATAAAAATTAGTTTAAATGGTGCGTGGTGAAGAAGAAGAAAGCATATATTTCAAAAATTCATAACTGCACTGTATTCTTAATCGGACCGGTTTCTGGCATTTCAGCCTTCATCAGCGATTTATTGAACATTGTGATAATTGTTATGTTTTAATTGAATAGATTGTTTCTATATGAAAATTTTTTCTACTAAGGGCGGCCGTGAGGTTTTGAACCATGAACCTCACATACACTCGTACTTGCACTTTTTTGGTCAGCGCTTTAACACACTCACCTAAAGTCAGGCCTACGAGCAGTGTGGTTAGTTTTCAGTTTTCGTACCATACAGCTTTACTTTGTATTAATTTCAGAAGATACAACTCTGTCCAAACAAACAATCGTTATTTTTGAATTTTTGAATATTTTTTGCATTTATACTTCTAATTTCCACTATTCTCAGTTTTCGTAAGTTGTCATATGTGATGTACGGTTTTTGTACATAACTACATATGCACTTTACATATATTTGAGATGACGCTTTGAAGCGAAGAAAATTTTTTGTTTTGTTAGTTTTATCGTCATTTTTCAGACATATTGCAATTACTACTGTAATTAATATGCAATTTTTTTAATTTTGTTTAAATGGTGCGTGGTGAAGAAGAAGAAAGCATATATTTCAAAAATTCATAACTGCACTGTATTCTTAATCGGACCGGTTTCTGGCATTTCAGCCTTCATCAGCGATTTATTGAACATTGTGATAATTGTTATGTTTTAATTGAATAGATTGTTTCTATATGAAAATTTTTTCTACTAAGGGCGGCCGTGAGGTTTTGAACCATGAACCTCACATACACTCGTACTTGCACTTTTTTGGTCAGCGCTTTAACACACTCACCTAAAGTCAGGCCTACGAGCAGTGTGGTTAGTTTTCAGTTTTCGTACCATACAGCTTTACTTTGTATTAATTTCAGAAGATACAACTCTGTCCAAACAAACAATCGTTATTTTTGAATTTTTGAATATTTTTTGCATTTATACTTCTAATTTCCACTATTCTCAGTTTTCGTAAGTTGTCATATGTGATGTACGGTTTTTGTACATAACTACATATGCACTTTACATATATTTGAGATGACGCTTTGAAGCGAAGAAAATTTTTTGTTTTGTTAGTTTTATCGTCATTTTTCAGACATATTGCAATTACTACTGTAATTAATATGCAATTTTTTTAATTTTGTTTAAATGGTGCGTGGTGAAGAAGAAGAAAGCATATATTTCAAAAATTCATAACTGCACTGTATTCTTAATCGGACCGGTTTCTGGCATTTCAGCCTTCATCAGCGATTTATTGAACATTGTGATAATTGTTATGTTTTAATTGAATAGATTGTTTCTATATGAAAATTTTTTCTACTAAGGGCGGCCGTGAGGTTTTGAACCATGAACCTCACATACACTCGTACTTGCACTTTTTTGGTCAGCGCTTTAACACACTCACCTAAAGTCAGGCCTACGAGCAGTGTGGTTAGTTTTCAGTTTTCGTACCATACAGCTTTACTTTGTATTAATTTCAGAAGATACAACTCTGTCCAAACAAACAATCGTTATTTTTGAATTTTTGAATATTTTTTGCATTTATACTTCTAATTTCCACTATTCTCAGTTTTCGTAAGTTGTCATATGTGATGTACGGTTTTTGTACATAACTACATATGCACTTTACATATATTTGAGATGACGCTTTGAAGCGAAGAAAATTTTTTGTTTTGTTAGTTTTATCGTCATTTTTCAGACATATTGCAATTACTACTGTAATTAATATGCAATTTTTTTAATTTTGTTTAAATGGTGCGTGGTGAAGAAGAAGAAAGCATATATTTCAAAAATTCATAACTGCACTGTATTCTTAATCGGACCGGTTTCTGGCATTTCAGCCTTCATCAGCGATTTATTGAACATTGTGATAATTGTTATGTTTTAATTGAATAGATTGTTTCTATATGAAAATTTTTTCTACTAAGGGCGGCCGTGAGGTTTTGAACCATGAACCTCACATACACTCGTACTTGCACTTTTTTGGTCAGCGCTTTAACACACTCACCTAAAGTCAGGCCTACGAGCAGTGTGGTTAGTTTTCAGTTTTCGTACCATACAGCTTTACTTTGTATTAATTTCAGAAGATACAACTCTGTCCAAACAAACAATCGTTATTTTTGAATTTTTGAATATTTTTTGCATTTATACTTCTAATTTCCACTATTCTCAGTTTTCGTAAGTTGTCATATGTGATGTACGGTTTTTGTACATAACTACATATGCACTTTACATATATTTGAGATGACGCTTTGAAGCGAAGAAAATTTTTTGTTTTGTTAGTTTTATCGTCATTTTTCAGACATATTGCAATTACTACTGTAATTAATATGCAATTTTTTTAATTTTGTTTAAATGGTGCGTGGTGAAGAAGAAGAAAGCATATATTTCAAAAATTCATAACTGCACTGTATTCTTAATCGGACCGGTTTCTGGCATTTCAGCCTTCATCAGCGATTTATTGAACATTGTGATAATTGTTATGTTTTAATTGAATAGATTGTTTCTATATGAAAATTTTTTCTACTAAGGGCGGCCGTGAGGTTTTGAACCATGAACCTCACATACACTCGTACTTGCACTTTTTTGGTCAGCGCTTTAACACACTCACCTAAAGTCAGGCCTACGAGCAGTGTGGTTAGTTTTCAGTTTTCGTACCATACAGCTTTACTTTGTATTAATTTCAAACATAAAACATAACAATTATCACAATGTTCAATAAATCGCTGATGAAGGCTGAAATGCCAGAAACCGGTCCGATTAAGAATACAGTGCAGTTATGAATTTTTGAAATATATGCTTTCTTCTTCTTCACCACGCACCATTTAAACAAAATTAAAAAAATTGCATATTAATTACAGTAGTAATTGCAATATGTCTGAAAAATGACGATAAAACTAACAAAACAAAAATTAGTTTTATTTCCTTTCATTCCATTTTTTGGGAATGCTTGTGTAAGAGGACGACTCTTTTTGAAATAACTAAAATGTTGTCGATAAATAGTGCAGAGCTGCAAAGCTATCATGTCTTTAAAAAACATACCGTTGGGATTATCATGTTGTGAGTACAGTAACTCGAAAATTATAGTTATCTGGTAGTGGGAAAATGCTAAAACTAAATTCTAAATGTAAGCTTGAAATTTTTGTTAGAAATATGCAGTGCTCTAAAGAGTGATTTCACGGTCGGAAACACTCAACTTAAGTTTGTAAGTTTACAGCGCACACATTTTAATGTATTATTTTTCTAGATCATCTTGGATTTAATTTTGAAAAAAAATCAGTGACAGAGCTCACAAAGAATTAATTCTTTTCACAAATTTTAGTTCGAATCAGGTACGTTTGTTGTAATTCAGATCGAGAAGATAAATCTTTCTTTAATTTTTTCACTGGCGAACTTGATAACTTTTTGTGTTTGGAGTAAAAGCGTTTTGGTATTTGTATTTTTACTGCAAGATTGTAACCATCTACCCAGTAATTGTAGTGAGTATAAAATTTTTAATATGGTTTAGAACAATTTAGCCCTTATTTTTCGATTGATCAGAGGATTTTTGAGAAATTATGGACAATATTTAGAAAGTTTTCCAAAAAGATAGCTGCCCTTTGGTCTCTGATTAAGTTCAAAGTTCAGAAAATTTGGATTGTTTTATATCCTCCACACCTCAGTGGCAGAGGGTATATATAGGCTTGTCATTCCGTTTGTAACGCATCGAAATATTAATTTCCGACCCCATAAAGTATATATATTCTTGATCCTTATCACAGCTCGAGTCGATATAGCGATGTCCGTCTGTCTGTTGATATCACACTCACTCACAAAAAAAAAACCATTTTGCTGGGTAAGGTTACAACAATATCATTTGCTATAATTCCCTGCAGGTGGGTATTGAAAATGGGCTAAATCGGGCATCATTGTGCTTAGATGCGAGCAAAAATATGTAGATACCTCTAAAAAAAACATAAAACCCACTGTGTTTGTTGTAATATTTTTGTGGTTGAACATAATAGTTACAACAACATTCACAGTTCAAAAAGCCACAAATAAATGATGCAATCATACCAACAAACGCAACTACCATGAGCTATGTTAGTAGTATTGCCGCATATTTTTTTTTTTATCGATATCACGTTATATTAAAAAAAATCGCCAATATGAAAGAAAAAACTAAAACGAAAAATAGAAAATGAAAAATGAAAAATGAAAAATGAAAAATGGAAAATGGAAAATGGAAAATGGAAAATGAAAAATGAAAAATGGAAAATAGAAAATGAAAAATGGAGAATGGAAAATGGAAAATGAAAAATGGCAAATAAAAAATGAAAAACGGAAACTGAAAAATGTAAAATAGAAAATGAAATATGGAGAATGGAGAATGGAAAATGAAAAACGAAAAATGGAAAATGAAAAACGGAAATCGAAAAATGAAAAATGGAAAATAGAAAATGAAAAATGGAGAATGGAAAATGGAAAATAGAAAATGAAAAATGGAGAATGGAAAATGAAAAATTAAAAACGAAAAATGAAAAATGGAAAATGAAAACTGGAAATAAAAAATTTTAAATGTAAAATAGAAAATGAAAAATGGAGAATGAAAAATGAAAAATGGAAAATGAAAGCCGGAAAATGAAAAATTAAAAATGGGAAATAGAAAATTAAAAATGCCGAATGGAAAATGAAAAATGGAAAATGAAATTTGGAAAATGAAATATGAAAAATGAAAAATGGAAAATGAAAATCGAAAAATTAAAAATGAAAAACTAAAAAATGAAAACCGAAAAATGAAAAATGGAAAATTGAATATGAAATATACAAAAAGGGAACATGAGTAATGAAAAACGAAAAATGAAAAATTAAAATTGGAAAATGAAAAAAGAGAAACTGAAAGTGAAAAACGAAAAATGGTAAATGAAAAATGGAATTTGGAAAATGAAAAAAAGAAAAACGAAAAATGAAAAATGGATATTTGAAAATGGAAAATGAAAATTGAAAATTAAAAAATGAAAAATGGAAAATGAAAAATGATAAACGAAAAATTAAAAGTTAAAAATTGGAAAATAAAAAGTAAAAACGAGAAACGATAAATCGAATTTGGAAAATGAAATTTGAAAAATGTAAAATGGAAAATGAAACACTAAAAATGGAAAATGGGAAATGAAAAATTAAAAATTGAAAATTAAAAATGGAAAATGGAATTGAAATATGATAATTGAAAAATTAAAAATGAGAAATGGAAAACGAAAAACGAGAAATGAAAAATGAAAAACTCAAAATGAGAAATGGAGAATGGAAAATTAAAAATTATAAACTAAAAATTAAATATTGAAAATTAAAACTAAAAATTAAAAATTATAAATTATAAATTATAAATTATAAATTATAAATTATAAATTATAAATTATAAATTATAAATTATAAATTATAAATTATAAATTAATATATAAATTATAAATTATAAATTATAAATTATAAATTATAAATTATAAATTATAAATTATAAATTATAAATTATAAATTATAAATTATAAATTATAAATTATAAATTATAAATTATAAATTATAAATTATAAATTATAAATTATAAATTATAAATTATAAATTATAAATTATAAATTATAAATTATAAATTATAAATTATAAATTATAAATTATAAATTATAAATTATAAATTATAAATTATAAATTATAAAATTATAAATTATAAATTATAAATTATAAATTATAAATTATAAAATTATAAATTATAAATTATAAATTATAAATTATAAATTATAAATTATAAATTATAAATTATAAATTATAAATTATAAATTATAAATTATAAATTATAAATTATAAATTATAAATTATAAATTATAAATTATAAATTATAAATTATAAATTATAAATTATAAATTATAAATTATAAATTATAAATTATAAATTATAAATTATAAATTATAAATTATAAATATAAATTATAAATTATAAATTATAAATTATAAATTATAAATTATAAATTATAAATTATAAATTATAAATTATAAATTATAAATTATAAATTATAAATTATAAATTATAAATTATAAATTATAAATTATAAATTATAAATTATAAATTATAAATTATAAATTATAAATTATAAATTATAAATTATAAATTATAAATTATAAATTATAAATTATAAATTATAAATTATAAATTATAAATTATAAATTATAAATTATAAATTATAAATTATAAATTATAAATTATAAATTATAAATTATAAATTATAAATTATAAATTATAAATTATAAATTATAAATTATAAATTATAATTATAAATTATAATTATAAATTATAAATTATAAATTATAAATTATAAATTATAAATTATAAATTATAAATTATAAATTATAAATTATAAATTATAAATTATAAATTATAAATTATAAATTATAAATTATAAATTATAAATTATAAATTATAAATTATAAATATAAATTATAAATTATAAATTATAAATTATAAATTATAAATTATAAATTATAAATTATAAATTATAAATTATAAATTATAAATTATAAATTATAAATTATAAATTATAAAATTATAAATTATAAATTATAAATTATAAATTATAAATTATAAATTATAAATTATAAATTATAAATTATAAATTATAAATTATAAATTATAAATTATAAATTATAAATTATAAATTATAAATTATAAATTATAAATTATAAATTATAAATTATAAATTATAAATTATAAATTATAAATATAAATTATAAATTATAAATTATAAATTATTAATTATAAATTATAAATTATAAATTATAAATTATAAATTATAAATTATAAATTATAAATTATAAATTATAAATTATAAATTATAAATTATAAATTATAAATTATAAATTATAAATTATAAATTATAAATTATAAATTATAAATTATAAATTATAAATTATAAATTATAAATTATAAATTATAAATTATAAATTATAAATTATAAATTATAAATTATAAATTATAAATTATAAATTATAAATTATAAATTATATAAATTATAAATTATAAATTATAAATTATAAATTATAAATTATAAATTATAAATTATAAATTATAAATTATAAATTATAAATTATAAATTATAAATTATAAATTATAAATTATAAATTATAAATTATAAATTATAAATTATAAATTATAAATTATAAATTATAAATTATAAATTATAAATTATAAATTATAAATTATAAATTATAAATTATAAATTATAAATTATAAATTATAAATTATAAATTATAAATTATAAATTATAAATTATAAATTATAAATTATAAATTATAAATTATAAATTATAAATTATAAATTATAAATTATAAATTATAAATTATAAATTATAAATTATAAATTATAAATTATAAATTATAAATTATAAATTATAAATTATAAATTATAAATTATAAATTATAAATTATAAATTATAAATTATAAATTATAAATTATAAATTATAAATTATAAATTATAAATTATAAATTATAAATTATAAATTATAAATTATAAATTATAAATTATAAATTATAAATTATAAATTATAAATTATAAATTATAAATTATAAATTATAAATTATAAATTATAAATTATAAATTATAAATTATAAATTATAAATTATAAATTATAAATTATAAATTATAAATTATAAATTATAAATTATAAATTATAAATTATAAATTATAAATTATAAATTATAAATTATAAATTATAATTATAAATTATAAATTATAAATTATAAATTATAAATTATAAATTATAAATTATAAATTATAAATTATAAATTATAAATTATAAATTATAAATTATAAATTATAAATTATAAATTATAAATTATAAATTATAAATTATAAATTATAAATTATAAATTATAAATTATAAATTATAAATTATAAATTATAAATTATAAATTATAAATTATAAATTATAAATTATAAATTATAAATTATAAATTATAAATTATAAATTATAAATTATAAATTATAAATTATAAATTATAAATTATAAATTATAAATTATAAATTATAAATTATAAATTATAAATTATAAATTATAAATTATAAATTATAAATTATAAATTATAAATTATAAATTATAAATTATAAATTATAAATTATAAATTATAAATTATAAATTATAAATTATAAATTATAAATTATAAATTATAAATTATAAATTATAAATTATAAATTATAAATTATAAATTATAAATTATAAATTATAAATAATAAATTATAATTATAAATTATAAATTTATAAATTATAAATTATAAATTATAAATTATAAATTATAAATTATAATTATAAATTATAAATTATAAATTATAAATTATAAATTATAATTATAAATTATAAATTATAAATTATAAATTATAAATTATAAATTATAAATTATAAATTATAAATTATAAATTATAAATTATAAATTATAAATTATAAATTATAAATTATAAATTATAAATTATAAATTATAAATTATAAATTATAAATTATAAATTATAAATTATAAATTATAAATTATAAATTATAAATTATAAATTATAAATTATAAATTATAAATTATAAATTATAAATTATAAATTATAAATTATAAATTATAAATTATAAATTATAAATTATAAAATTATAAATTATAAATTATAAATTATAAATTATAAATTATAAATTATAAATTATAAATTATAAATTATAAATTATAAATTATAAATTATAAATTATAAATTATAAATTATAAATTATAAATTATAAATTATAAATTATAAATTATAAATTATAAATTATAAATTATAAATTAATAAATTATAAATTATAAATTATAAATTATAAATTATAAATTATAAATTATAAATTATAAATTATAAATTATAAATTATAAATTATAAATTATAAATTATAAATTATAAATTATAAATTATAAATTATAAATTATAAATTATAAATTATAAATTATAAATTATAAATTATAAATTATAAATTATAAATTATAAATTATAAATTATAAATTATAAATTATAAATTATAAATTATAAATTATAAATTATAAATTATAAATTATAAATTATAAATTATAAATTATAAATTATAAATTATAAATTATAAATTATAAATTATAAATTATAAATTATAAATTATAAATTATAAATTATAAATTATAAATTATAAATTATAAATTATAAATTATAAATTATAAATTATAAATTATAAATTATAAATTATAAATTATAAATTATAAATTATAAATTATAAATTATAAATTATAAATTATAAATTATAAATTATAAATTATAAATTATAAATTATAAATTATAAATTATAAATTATAAATTATAAATTATAAATTATAAATTATAAATTATAAATTATAAATTATAAATTATAAATTATAAATTATAAATTATAAATATAAATTATAAATTATAAATTATAAATTATAAATTATAAATTATAAATTATAAATTATAAATTATAAATTATAAATTATAAATTATAAATTATAAATTATAAATTATAAATTATAAATTATAAATTATAAATTATAAATTATAAATTATAAATTATAAATTATAAATTATAAATTATAAATTATAAATTATAAATTATAAATTATAAATTATAAATTATAAATTATAAATTATAAATTATAAATTATAAATTATAAATTATAAATTATAAATTATAAATTATAAATTATAATTATAAATTATAAATTATAAATTATAAATTATAAATTATAAATTATAAATTATAAATTATAAATTATAAATTATAAATTATAAATTATAAATTATAAATTATAAATTATAAATTATAAATTATAAATTATAAATTATAAATTATAAAATATAAATTATAAATTATAAATTATAAATTATAAATTATAAATTATAAATTATAAATTATAAATTATAAATTATAAATTATAAATTATAAATTTATAAATTATAAATTATAAATTATAAATTATAAATTATAAATTATAAATTATAAATTATAAATTATAATTATAAATTATAAATTATAATTTATAAATTATAAATTATAAATTATAAATTATAAATTATAAATTATAAATTATAAATTATAAATTATAAATTATAAATTATAAATTATAAATTATAAATTATAAATTATAAATTATAAATTATAAATTATAAATTATAAATTATAAATTATAAATTATAAATTATAAATTATAAATTATAAATTATAAATTATAAATTATAAATTATAAATTATAAATTATAAATTATAAATTATAAATTATAAATTATAAATTATAAATTATAAATTATAAATTATAAATTATAAATTATAAATTATAAATTATAAATTATAAATTATAAATTATAAATTATAAATTATAAATTATAAATTATAAATTATAAATTATAAATTATAAATTATAAATTATAAATTATAAATTATAAATTATAAATTATAAATTATAAATTATAAATTATAAATTATAAATTATAAATTATAAATTATAAATTATAAATTATAAATTATAAATTATAAATTATAAATTATAAATTATAAATTATAAATTATAAATTAATAAATTATAAATTATAAATTATAAATTATAAATTATAAATTATAAATTATAAATTATAAATTATAAATTATAAATTATAAATTATAAATTATAAATTATAAATTATAAATTATAAATTATAAATTATAAATTATAAATTATAAATTATAAATATAAATTATAAATTATAAATTATAAATTATAAATTATAAATTATAAATTATAAATTATAAATTATAAATTATAAATTATAAATTATAAATTATAAATTATAAATTATAAATTATAAATTATAAATTATAAATTTATAAATTATAAATTATAAATTATAAATTATAAATTATAAATTATAAATTATAAATTATAAATTTATAAATTATAAATTATAAATTATAAATTATAAATTATAAATTATAAATTATAAATTATAAATTATAAATTATAAATTATAAATTAATAAATTATAAATTATAAATTATAAATTATAAATTATAAATTATAAATTATAAATTATAAATTATAAATTATAAATTATAAATTATAAATTATAAATTATAAATTATAAATTATAAATTATAAATTATAAATTATAAATTATAAATTATAAATTATAAATTATAAATTATAAATTATAAATTATAAATTATAAATTATAAATTATAAATTATAAATTATAAATTATAAATTATAAATTATAAATTATAAATTATAAATTATAAATTATAAATTATAAATTATAAATTATAAATTATAAATTATAAATTATAAATTATAAATTATAAATTATAAATTATAAATTATAAATTATAAATTATAAATTATAAATTATAAATTATAAATTATAAATTATAAATTATAAATTATAAATTATAAATTATAAATTATAAATTATAAATTATAAATTATAAATTATAAATTATAAATTATAAATTAATAAATTATAAATTATAAATTATAAATTATAAATTATAAATTATAAATTATAAATTATAAATTATAAATTATAAATTATAAATTATAAATTATAAATTATAAATTATAAATTATAAATTATAAATTATAAATTATAAATTATAAATTATAAATTATAAATTATAAATTATAAATTATAAATTATAAATTATAAATTATAAATTATAAATTATAAATTATAAATTATAAATTATAAATTATAAATTATAAATTATAAATTATAAATTATAAATTATAAATTATAAATTATAAATTATAAATTATAAATTATAAATTATAAATTATAAATTATAAATTATAAATTATAAATTATAAATTATAAATTATAAATTATAAATTATAAATTATAAATTATAAATTATAAATTATAAATTATAAATTATAATTAAAATTATAAATTATAAATTATAAATTATAAATTATAAATTATAAATTATAAATTATAAATTATAAATTATAAATTATAAATTATAAATTATAAATTATAAATTATAAATTATAAATTATAAATTATAAATTATAAATTATAAATTATAAATTATAAATTATAAATTATAAATTATAAAATTATAAATTATAAATTATAAATTATAAATTATAAATTATAAATTATAAATTATAAATTATAAATTATAAATTATAAATTATAAATTATAAATTATAAATTATAAATTATAAATTATAAATTATAAATTATAAATTATAAATTATAAATTATAAATTATAAATTATAAATTATAAATTATAAATTATAAATTATAAATTATAAATTATAAATTATAAATTATAAATTATAAATTATAAATTATAAATTATAAATTATAAATTATAAATTATAAATTATAAATTATAAATTATAAATTATAAATTATAAATTATAAATTATAAATTATAAATTATAAATTATAAATTATAAATTATAAATTATAAATTATAAATTATAAATTATAAATTATAAATTATAAATTATAAATTATAAATTATAAATTATAAATTATAAATTATAAATTATAAATTATAAATTATAAATTATAAATTATAATTATAAATTATAAATTATAAATTATAAATTATAAATTATAAATTATAAATTATAAATTATAAATTATAAATTATAAATTATAAATTATAAATTATAAATTATAAATTATAAATTATAAATTATAAATTATAAATTATAAATTATAAATTATAAATTATAAATTATAAATTATAAATTATAAATTATAAATTATAAAATATAAATATAAATTATAAATTATAAATTATAAATTATAAATTATAAATTATAAATTATAAATTATAAATTATAAATTATAAATTATAAATTATAAATTATAAATTATAAATTATAAATTATAAATTATAAATTATAAATTATAAATTATAAATTATAAATTATAAATTATAAATTATAAATTATAAATTATAAATTATAAATTATAAATTATAAATTATAAATTATAAATTATAAATTTAAA
>CAVMKG010000096.1:0-52500 GCA_963682025.1 Cordilura impudica
ATTACTTACCGACAAAAGTAAAAGTTATAAGAAAAAAAATTCATTATATACCACAGATGGCACTAGATTTAATAATTTTATCAAACACAACAGTTGAAGAAAACATTACTGATGATGAATATGAAGATGATGACTATGAAAGTGATGAAGATTATGATGAGTGTGAAACATGATGTAATGGTGATTAAAATAATAAAAATTTGGTTGATAATAATAAAAAATTAAAAAACAAATAAATGAAAATTATAATACTTGATATTAAATTTATTATAAAATAAAAACAAATTATTTTGTTTATTTGTTTTCTATGTCTGCTATAGACTATAGTCCTGCAACCTGATTCATTAATTTGCCTCTTTAGAATCCAAAGTTATATCAAAAATTGTGAAGCAAGGTAACTTTTTCCGAAAAACAAAAAAGCGCTTAACAGGTTTAAAAAAATTTTTTTAGATAAGTTTTTTTTTTCCAAATGTTAGTTTTTAATGTATTAATAATAACTAGCAGATTCCAGCGCTCGAAATTCGAGTGCAAATACAAGGCAACTTTTTTTCAACTTAGCCAATTCACAAACCAACAATTTTTTAGTTTGTTATTATTGTGAATGAAGAAAACGAAGCTATAAACACATTAACAATTTAATAAACACTCATAAAGCATTGTTTAATTTTATGTATGTGTTACTTGCAATTTTAAATGTAATTTACTCAAAATAAAGGCAAAACTTTAAAAATCTGTAAGACTGGTAAAGAGCTAAAAAAGAAATGCCTTAAAAAAAAATATAATTTTTTGTCAAAATCGGGATAAAACTGTAGAACAAAACATTTTTGACTATCCTTCAACCTGCTGTGCGTTGGTCATCTGTTGGTTTTGCCTTTATATCTGTGTCCAGAAATCATTTTGTCAACTATGTTAACTCCACCCTTAGTTCTATTTATATTTTCTTCTAGCATAGGAAACAAGATTAGCAACTTTGGTAAATGTGAATGTACATTGCAATGTAGGTGCCTTCTTAGATTGTAACAGTGTTGGTCAATTGTTTTTGAAGTAATCTTTGACCAGAAAAGAAAATGTTCACACTTTGAAAAGAATTGTTCACTGTAACTTTATGACTTTTTATACCATCGATCAGATCGGAAACATCTCGTTGCCCTTGATTATTTTCTTGAGCAGCTGCAGCAGCTTTCCAAAGGTATGTTTGTATTTCCCAGACTTAGAAGGTTTTTGACATATACGAGTACCCACACTATATATCTCTAATTTACTTGGCACATTTTGCATAAATGCACAATGGTTGAAAAACTACAAAGTCTAGAGGTGACACAATTGGGAGGATTGAAAAACGTTTGTAACATTTGAGACCACATCATGAATTGGAGTAAATTTATCCTCAGGTCTGTCTTGCCGACGGCTTATTGCATCAACTAATTGAATAATTTTGGTCAAATACTGAAACTGTTTTATTCTACATAATACAGGGTGCCGCTCCAATTGTGCTACAATAAGAAATTCAATTAACTTTTTTTGCTTTAATCAATGGATTTCATTAATTCGTTTTATTGTATAGAAAATTCAATTTTATCTTATATAACTAATTGTTTTAGAAGATGATGAAAAATTATTTATTGCGGCCGGAAGGGTTAAATTCGAGATAACCTCAATTATTGTTTTGATGGAGCGCTTCAATTCAGTCAAATTCCTTGGTTTCGTTTTTGTGAATATCTTGCTTGACGTAAGGCCATAAAAGAGGTCTGGTGCAGTCAGGTCAGGTGAACCTGAGGGCCAGCAGAAAGTGGAGTTTCTGAATATTAATTTGTTTGGGAATTTTCGTTGGGCTCTGCCATTACCGGTCCGGTTATATTTGCAATGGCTTCATCGTGTTGCATCCAAATGCTGTGAAAAAGCATACGTCCTTCGGCGCAGGTCTGGGTATAAAAAAACTCCTTCAACATCTTTAAATAACGGTCCTCATTGGAAGTCATGAAACTGCGGACCACACAGTGACTCGTCTTGGTGCAGTTCCGTTTCATGGAATATATGTGAATTATGTTCAATCCATATACGGAAATTTTGCTTGTTGGTATTGCCTTTTAGAGTAAAATGGACCTCCTCAGACATAATCAAGCAGCTTATCAAGCCGTTGTCGTCTTCGGCCATTTCAATAATTTTTTTTTGTGGAAAATTCCAGGTGAATCCAGAGGGTTTAACTCGCTTATAATTTTGACTTTGTACGGAAACAAGTTTAAGTAATTATCCGTTGTAATGAGAGTCTGCTAATTCCAAACGCTTGGATTTGCCTTCATTGTGTCTTGAACCCCTCAAACTCCCGCCTAAATTCCCTTTGGACGGAAATGATGGACTGCAAACAAATGGTTTTTTTTTTGTATCTCAAGCATTTTAATAAATCTAATAAATCTAAATAGTGACCTGCTAAATAAAAAAATAAGCCGAATGCTCACAAAAAAAAGTTATTACGTTTTATTTTTGTTTCAATCTGAAACGATGCAATTGAAATTGTAACGCTATTATTCATATGAACTCAATAATGTTCAACCAATATCAAAACAGCCAAATGCGCATGAAGCATATTTACATCAACGTTTTCGTGGTTTTCATTCTTTAGCCGATTTTCTCAATATGCGGTGTGAAAAATATCAATAAGGCATCCCTATTCACGCGAATTTAATAAAAGAACATCAAAATTGAGTTTAAACAAAAAAAAAAAAACAATTTTAGACTCTTTCTTCTAATTCATACTCTCTGTATGTCTGTCTGTCTGTCGAGGGGCAACCCCATACCCCCTTATCCAACTGATCTTACTGTGACTATAGATTTATTCTGGGATAGTCACGCATAGCCACGGAGTGATCTGAATGTTATTTCACCTCATCCGATTGCTCTGAAACTTGGTCCGTACACTTGCTGTGAAAAAAGATAAATTTTTGACATAGTCACGCACTGTCACTCACAGTCACACGAAGTCACGCACAGTCACGGAGTGGTTTAAAAACCATTTCCCATTATCCGATCGATCTGAAACTTAGTCGATAGACTTACTGTGAAAAAGGATTAACTTTGACATATTCACGCACAGTCACGCATAGTCACGCACAGCAACGGAGTAATTTAAACCCCATTTCCCTTCATCCAATCAATCTGAAATTTGGTCCTTAGACTTGTTGTGACCAAAGATTAATTCTAAAATAGTCAAGCAAAATCGCGTACAGTCACGGAGAGATTCAAAACTCATACGCATAAGTAAAGAAAGAGTTTTAATAAAAACTTTGTTTTTATGGGTTAGATTATTATAAGAACAAAACACTCACTGTTGAACTCAAGAATTAGACTGGCTGATGATCTATAATCTAGTTTTTGTAATATTGACAATATTTATCTATACTAATATAATAAAAAGGTAACGTGTGTTTGTTTATTTGTTTGTTTGTTTGTTTGTAGGAGGTAATTTCCGTAACTACTCATCTGATCTTCCTGAAATTTTCACTGAGTCTTACTGCAGATATGGGAAGTGCTATAGGCTATAATCTTTTAAATATTTTTGGTGGGCGTGGCAACTCCCACACAAAGTAAATTTTTAATATCGTATACAAATATTGAGTACTATGATAGGGAGAGCTTTGCAAATTTGTGTGAGGTCACCTATTGTTAATATTAGTAGCTACGCCGGAAATGGGCGGAATCGATAAGTGGGCGTGGTACCTCCCATACAAGTAATAGTTCAATATTATATATCTCGAGTAATGTGATAGAGAGAGTTTTTCAAATTTTTCTGATGTCACCTATTATTAATGTGAGTAGTCGGATGCAAAATGGGCAGTATCAGACCAATAGGCGTGGCACCTGCCATACAAAGTAAATATAAATGCCATATATCTGGAGTACTGTAATAGTGAGAATCTTGGGACTTTGTGTGAGCCCAAAAGTAATTCATTTGATTAGTTAGACAAAAAATGAGCGTTATCGGAGCATTGGGCGTGGCACCGCCCATACAAAGTAAATATATGTTATCATATAACTGGTGCGCTAAAAAGGAAGGTTTGCATGAGCATATCAGATCTTAGCATGAGTAATCGAACAAAAAATTGGCGGGTTCAAACCAATGGGCATGGCTCTCCCCATGCAAAGTAACTATTTAATGTCGTATATCTGGAGTATTGTAAAAGAGAGAGCTTTGTGGCTTTGCGTGAGCCCATAGGTTCTTTGTGTGATTAGCCGAACAAAAAAATGGTCGTGATCGGAGAAGTGGGCGTAGCACCGCCCATGCAAAGTAGATATCTAATATCATATAACTGGTGTACTATAAAAGGGAAAGACTCGACATATTGCATGAGTCCATTATATATTAATGTGAGTAGTCCAATAAAAATTGGGCGGGATGGGATTAGTGGGCGTGGCACCTCCTATGTAAAAAAAATATGAAGCACTACGAAAGCGACTGTCTTTTGACAAGTTCATTAGTTATCAATGTGATTTGTCGTGGAAAATATAGCGCCAAAATCAAAAATCGTCAAACCCAAAAATCGCGAAAAATTAAAATCGTGCAACAAACAAAAATCTTCAAAATCAAAAATGGGCAAAATCAAAAATCGCTAAAAAGAAAAATTGCCAAATGATATTCTAAGTTCAAGGCGAATAGTTAAGTGTTGCCAGATCTAATATGTATAATCCATCTTCTTCTCATGGGCAGCTACATGTACCTTGCTCCAGGGTAGGAACACCGCAAAATCTGATAATTGTTGTACCGAATAAAAAAACAAAAAACATTGTATATCAGCATCAGCAAGCATTGAATTAAAAAAATCTATACAAATAATCTATACTAATATAATAAAGTGGTAATATTTGTTAGTAGGAGGTAATCTCTGTAACTACTCATCTGATCTCCCTGAAATTTTCACATAGTCTTACTGCGGATATATGACTGCTACAGGCTTTAGTTTTTTTAAATTTTTTTAGTGGGCGTGGCACCTCCCATACAAAGTAAATTTTTAATATCATTCATATTAAGTACTATGATAGAGAAAGCTTTGCAAATTTGTCCCGGTCATCTATTACTAACGTGAGTAGTCAGACAAAAAAATGGGCAGGACTAGACAAATGCGCGTGGTACCCCGCACAAACTTAATATTAAATGTGATATATCTGAATTACTGTATTAGTGAGAGCCTTGGGACTTTGCGTGAGCCCTTTCATAACGATTCGGAAGGGGGGGGGGAGGGGGAGGGTGTAGCGAAGCTCACCGGGTTGCATCTAGTATTATATATATTGATTAATATAACAGGGAGAGCTTTGCAAACTTGTGTGAGGTCACCTATTGTTATTATTAGTAGCTACGCCAAAAATGGGCGGGATCCGATAAGTGGGCGTGGTACCTCCCACACAAGTAATAGTTCAATATTACATATCTCGAGTAGTGTGATAGAGAGAGCTTTTCAAATTTGTCTGATGCCACCTATTATTAATGTCAGTAGTCGAAAAAATGGGCAGTAGCGGCAGTAGGCGTGGCACCTGCCATACAAAGTAAATATAAAATGCCATATATCTGGAGTACTGAAAAAGTGAGAGTCTTCGGACTTTGTGTGAGCCCATAAGTTATTCAAGTGATTGGTTAGACAAAAAATGATCATGATCGGAGCAGTAGGCATGGCACCGCCCGTACAAAGTAAATATATGGTATCATACAACTGGTGTACTAATAAGGGAAGCTTTGACACTTTGAACGACCCCATCAGATCTTAGTATGAGTAGTCGGACAAAAAATTGGCGGGTTCACACCAACGGACGTGGCACACCTCATGCAAAGTAACTATTTAATGTCATATATCTGGAGTACTGTAAAAGAGAGAGCTTTGTGGCTTTGCGTGAGCCCATAGGTTCTTTGTATGATTAGTCGAAAAAGAAAATGGGCATGATCGAAGCACCGCCCATGCAAAGTGGATATCTAATATCATAAAAGTGGTGTACTATAAAAGGGAAAACCTCGACATTTTGCACGATTCCATCAGATATTAATGTGAGTAGTCCAATAAAAATTGGGAGAGATGGGATTAGTGGGCGTGGCACCTCCTACATAAAAAAATATGAAGTACGAAAGCGACAGTCTTTTGACAAGTACATTCGTTATCAATGTCATTTGTCGTGGAAAATATATCGCCAAAATCAAAAATCGCCAAACCCAAAAATTCGGGAAAAATAAAAATGGCAAAAAATAAACATCGCCCAAAAAACAAAAATCTTCGAAATCAAAAATGGCCAAAATCAAAAATCGCTAAAAAGAGAAATTGCCAAAGATATTTGAAATTCGAGGCCAATGGTTAAGTGTTGCCAGATCTAATTTGGAAAATTCATGTTCTTCTCATGGGCAGCTATATGTACCTTCCTCCAGGGTAGGAACGCCGAAAAATCTGATAATTGTTGTACCGAATGAAAAAACAAAAAACGTTGTATATCAGCAAGTATCGAAATAAAAAATCTGTACTAATAATCTATACTAGCATAATAAAGGGGTAATGTGCGTTTGTTCGTTTGTAGGAGGTAATCTCCGTAATCTTCCTGAAATTTTCACAGGGTCTTACTGCGGATATGGGAAGTGCAACAGGCTGTATTTTTTTTAAATATTTTTAGAGGGCGCGACACCTCCCATAAAAAGTATATTTTTAATATCATATATATTAAGTACTATGATAGAGAGAGCTTTGAAAATTTGCCTGAGGTCATCTATTGTTAACGTGAGTAGTCAGACAAATGCGCATGGTACCCGCACACAAACTTAATTTTAAATGTGACATATCTGAATTACTGTATTAGTGAGAGCCTTGGGACTTTGCGTGAGCCCTTTCATCACGATTCGGGGGGAGGGGTAGCGAAGCACACCGGGTTACATCTAGTTTAGTATAAAATGCTTTTATTAAGCATTTAATAATCTCACAATATTAACTTTGTTTATTAAATTTACAATTTAGCATATTTATTGATTTCAAAATTTAAGCAACTTTATTAATTTCCGTTTTACCTTGATTTAGTTTCATAATGTTTATCTAATTTGACCTATTTTATTTAAGAAGTCATCGAACTTGTCTGTACTTGAATGAGCATTTATTCTGTTTACAAATTCGTTGACTTTATTTAAAGTTTTGTCTTTGTCATTATTTATATAAGTAACTCGCGCGATTGTGTCCTGCTATTTGCATTATTGCTGCGCTCTAAAGCGGGTTGTCTTTTAAGAAAATCAAAGCATCTATGTCAACAAACTCTGCACTTCCCCCTTTAATATTTTTCTTTTTATTCTTCAGAAGTTTCTGCTCCAACGCACTGTGGCTAAAATTTTGATTTCATTGCCAAAAGTCTAATTTTTTGTCACCGATATTTAACATTTTAACGCCTTTTTGTAGCTAATATATCCAGATTAAGGTAGCCAAAAAATTAGGATAAACTATTGCTAGTTGTGGGCGTGGCTTGCTGTCCAACTCAACTGTTTTTTGAATTTCTGAAAAGGTGCTTTTTGCTTTTTTTTTTATCAAAAAAAAAAAAAAAAAAAATGGTTACTACTCGCAAGCTATCATCGATAATGACCTGCGGTCTTTTTCGTAATGTAAGTAGGATTATAGTCTTTAGTGGTTGTATGTGGTCACAGCGCTACCGTTTAATATTAGGGGCGTTATGAATTATTTATGAAAATACTATATTTTTCTCATACTTCAAATTTAGTGGAAAAGAACTTCTGGGGAACAAAAGGGAACAAGGAACATATACCCCCTGAGAAAGGTGAAAGTGTCCTCTTTAACCGTATACCAGTGACGACCAGTAGGTAGAACACTTTTTTCGTTTTAATGAAATTACTCTAAAAAATTCAAATTACGATAATTTAAACAGCCCTATAAGTACTCGTATACAATGGTGAGGCAATACAAATGATGGCAATACCGCAAGAAGATTCTTTTCAGATCTCGAAACAGCATCTGAACTAACAGGAGTGGATTTAAACCTTATTTTCAGATTTAAAATAATCCTAGAAGTACTTGCGTGCAACGAAGAAATTGACTCTAGAAAATTTGGAGATTATGCTAAGGAAACTGCAAAAATATATACAACCAACTAATCATTTAGTGCCACTTGGAAATCTATCAGAGGATGCTCAGTAAAAAGAAATAAGGATTACAGATTTTATAGAGAGCACAATACTACAAAAATTTCACGAAATTCCACAAATGAAGATCTATTTAATACATTATTGCCAACGTCAGATCCGTTCTTCGAAATCAATGGAAAGTGGAACATCGGGATTTAGATGAAGAAGTCAAAAAACTACTAAAGAACAGAAATAACATAGAACAAAATATGGAATATTTGCAATCAATATTTGAGTCAAATGAATAATAATTATAATTGTCTCTCATTGTTATTTAAGTACGAAAAACATAGTATTAGTAAAAAATAATAATAAACAGAACCTACCATTGCACATAGGGCCAGATTAAATTTTTTTTGGCATAAAGTCTAATAATAAAGCTAGAGAGCTGAATTTTGTTGGAATTTATTATATTGGCACTTGCAGTAAATGAGAACAATTTCAAGTCAATCCGACCACGCCCACCTATACCGCCCATATAAGGACACATTGCAGAGGAGTAAATTTTTGTTTATTATTTGATGTTTCGATTTAAACCAACTTAAATACTGATTTCTTAGAGGTATTAAATTAATACAATTAAATTAATCTTCTTTTTCTACATCCAAATCCAAGCAAAAGTTGTCTTCATGATCCGTATCCGACTTGCTATCATCGCTGTCTAAAAACTTTTCCTGGTTATTATATTCTACATTTGGTGCTTCTAAAAGTTCAATAACTTCCTTTGGTAACGAGGTTTTTTATTTTGAGCTAATCTTTTTTTTGTATTAAGGCTTGAAAGAAAAGGGTCCGATGAATCCATTGATCGGTGGAACACATCCGATAAATTGTTGATACGAGAATTTCGTCTCGCTTATGATTGTCTATCGCGCTTATAAAGTTTATTTCGCGCTTTAGATGCGTTTTCTCCAAAGCAACCGATAGGTAATACCGATGATTATCTGTGAACCGTGAACTAAAACTTTGTGGACAGTTGCTGACATTGGGTACCATGAATACTTTTCCATATAATTCGACGCAGTTTCTTGGCATAATTGGCTGAATTTAGTAGTATTTACTGGGAGTTCACAGGATATAGTTATTAGAATAATATAAAACCGTTGTAAAATATCATAATCTAGTTCTAATATTACTGAAAGTTGCCTTGTGTTTTTAAATGCCCTTTTTGCGGTATTTCCGTCATTTGTATTTCCACTTCCGTTTTGTTTTGGCTTATCTACATCTAATCCCATTTCACTCCAAAATAATTTTTGTATTTCTTGTTTACGGGATGTTATAATGTCTTTTTCTTCTTTATCCCTTACTTGCCACTTTTTTAAGTGTAGTTTATACCAGATTTTAAGTACGAACTCAAAAAATCTTATCCATGCATGTAGGGGACTGATGCCGTGTTGAAGATTTCCAGACTTAGCTTTAAAGATTGATATGTCTGTAGTTTTCATGAAATCCTTTGGGCTGGCTCCACAGATAGGACATACTTGACAAGATTTGGTTCCCGTTAATATATTTAACACCTTGCCGTCAATCATTGTCAAATGGAGATCAAAAGTGACAGTGATTTTTCTGTCAATTGAGAAATTGTAATTAAAAGCTGTTAAGTTTCGAATTTGTGATTCTAAATCCGCCTTTTCTCCCAGAATAAGATCTTTGGTTTCTTTAGCGAATTCAAGCTTTTGGGATCTGCAAAATCTTACTGATTGGGGGGATTGATTTATCCACAAAGGCGTCCCAAAATCATCCGTTAGTTTCAGTGGAGTGACGCTCGTAACAAATAATGAGTCATCATTTATATCAGACCTTTCTCCTAGGAATCTCTGCTTGTACATTCTCTGCCCCGTAGAGCCGTCAAATCCATAGCTCGCTATTAATTTGACATCTGCTATGTTTTGATTTTTCTTGAATACATCATCATGCAGAAGGAAAATTTTACTGGCCGTATGATGATTAAGCAAATTTTGGAGAGATACTTCGGCTCTTGTTTCCGTCACATTGACTCCCGTAGGCCTGCATTCCAATTTGGCTTCTCTTACTTTATTATAGCATGGATAAATGTTGGAAAATTGTGATTTATTTAAAGCTCTCCTGCTGTTGTATTGCGCTTTAGTGACGGAGTTTTCGATCAAAAATGCCAGAGCTTGACTTGGTGTGAGTGGTACCGGCTCCGAGAATGACCGTTTCTTTCTAATCTCACTTGATGAACTAGAAGTAGAAAGAGTATTCTTTAATACAAACGCAGTATCGCTCATTTTGGCCTTTTTCGCTGAAACTGATGCTGCATGAACAAGGAGACTTGTATTATTTTCTTCATTATCTGCCAGTTCCTTTGCCATTTTTCTTTTTAGCCGTGATCCTGCATCACTGTAAGACAGTCGTGGTCGTCCCATTTGATTTTCTGAAGCAACTTGGTCGTTGATTTTCTCCACGACAACAGTCATGCTTGACAAAAGCCAACTGGAATGTTTCCTTTTAAATGTCGTAATTGTACGATTACATTTAGGTAGATTTTTCAGAATATAAAGGTGAAAACTCCTTATTTTCTTAGTGATTTCGGCCTTTAAGTCAACTGATACATCATTTAAATGAAATTTATCAACAATCCAGTCAAATAACGGTTTTCGTTGATCCACACATCCAGTAGGGCAGAATGGCTTACCTCAAACTTGGCTAAAAATGCAAAATATGCGCGAATGGGCAAAAATGGCCAAAAAATGTTAGCAACAAGTTTAAAAACACAGTTTAGGGTAAACATTTGCATAATTACTTTTTGGCACAAATTGGCAGAAATTAGTTTTTTACTCCACGATACACGAATACTTCGGTTAGATTTTTTCTAAAATAAGACATATCAAAGACAATCCACAACTAAAAAATATAACTCATAATTCGAAAACATTTAATAACAATTATATTTGGCATACCTTGGCCTTTATTTTCCATTTTACCAAAAAAGATTTGGATACCTGGTGTTGCCACAGCAAAAGCGCAAAGTTGAGTAAAAGACTCCCGCCAATTTTGACAAAACAAACAGCTAACCAGACAGCTGAATTTGTTAGCGCTGCAAAAAATATTCAGTTAAATTCAAAATATATTTACAAAAATTTACGACTTTATGCCAAAAAAAAATTGAATCTGGCCCTACGTGCATTGTTACAAATGCAATTTTAATCTATTACAGCTTTTATTTTTAAAATAGTTTGTAAAATTATCAAATTTGACAGCAAAAAATATTAAATTTTGCTGTAGTAATAGCAAGATTTTTAGATAATATTAGATATTAACGTTTTTTTTTTTTTTTGAAAACAAAAAATTTTTAATTTTTCAGTAATAATAGCAAAATCTCCAGTTGATTTTACTATTTTTTTTTTTTGAGTGTAAACATTTTTTTGAGTGTAACATTAAAAAATCCCATTATTACAAAAAATGTTTATAATTATTATTGAAATCCAAATATTACATTTTTTTATAAATAAAAAATAAACACATATTTCACTCTAAAAGTTAAAAAAAATCAAAAGTTCAACTTTGACCTAGAATTCCTGAAAAAGTCCTCAATCAGTTTTAATGTTATGAAAACTGAGTCAAGCTGAACTAAATATCTATCCCTTAAAAATAAATTACTTAAATATTTTGATCGGTTCAAAAGTTACAGAATTATGGCCAATGAAAACGATTTTCAGCCACTGTGCGTCGTCACTTAATTCATCGCCCCTTTCTGGTTCGTCACCAGGCATTTTATATTAACCACCACTACCTGATGAAAAGTCTTTGCCGTCACTACACCATATTCCTAATACGGTTAACTATATTAATAAATATTGGTATTATGTTTCTTGTAAATTTACTTTAATCAATTTCTTACAAAAAAAAAAAATAATAATTATAATTTTAAATTAAATCATATTTAAATATTTTTTTTTTATTTTCTGCAATAGGCTACCCCAACACATTGATGCCAAGATCACTAAAAAATTATAAATTCCATAGTATCAATTAAATAAATCAATTCATACAATCGAAACTGTGTTTGTTTAGACAATATAATTCAACAGAGTAAAGTAGTAATATATAGGACTACCAGAATACGGTTGGAAACAAAATCGGTTGCCACAAACAAATCCATTTTCTGTATGTAACGCAAATGAATTTGAATTTGAGAGACATATTATTTTAGGTCATTAAATTTATTAACATCTTAAGGATTTTGAGTATTTTTAAATTCTTACTATCTGGATGTTTAAAAAATAATCAGCTGCTTCCAATGGTTTTTCTTTTGTAAGTAATGCCAACAACTCCCTCTTAAATTCGAACACCATCATGTCTTGTTTGGATAAGCTAGCTGCCACAGTAGCTTTCACCTGCATCCACATGATACGTATCTTAATTGTTTTAATTATTTGCCCATTCAATTTGAATAAAACGATTTTAGCTATTCACTTTAATTCTATTATACTCTTTGATTATCTGCTTTTCCTGTGACGGCATTAAACACACAAAGCACTGTAACCAGCACTAAAATACAGGTTATTTAAACAAGTTGAAACAATACAGAAATACACGGAAAGGCAAAATTCTAAGAGCACTTAGCATTATGCTAATAAGCAGACAGTTTTTTAGGTGAGCAAAAAAAAAAAAAAAACATAAAAAAAAATAAAAATGATTAAAATCATTTGTTTAGCTAAAAGTTTGAAATAGCAGGTGAAAGGATTAGCCTTATTTCAATAAAATAAATTTCTCAAGTAAATATTTAGACAAGTTAAACAAACAGATATTATAGAAAAATAAAACACTAACAGAATTTGTGAAAGCATTTTGGATTATGAAACCTTGCATTCTAAAGTTCTGTGGACAATTAAATTTATCGTAAAAGTTGCAAAACTTTTTTTAGTTTTTAAATTTATTTTTTTTAAACAGATTTTTAACTACATGCTCCATTCAAAGTTCTACTTTAACATCTGCAACATAATATGTTCCAGGAAAAATTAAAAAGAAATGAGAAATGGCAAAGAAAAAACCAACACTTTAGCAAAGGGAGAGTCAAGAAAGGAAGTAATTTGCAATTTAATTACAACAAAATGGGCAATAGAAAAGAAATTAATTGTCCACGAAATGCAATTATGCCATCACAAGAAGTAAAAGAAGATGTGAAAGGAAAAAATTGAATTACGAAAAAAAAAAAAATAACTGAAATGAAGAAATAACTAACTAACGGTCATGACTCGAGTTTAATTTGTATAAATTATAGTTTTGTTCACAGCAACGCTATTAGTGCAGTACCAAGTTATAAATGTGCAAATTGCAAAGTTACACGCCCTTAGCCTTTAATTTTACTCTGTTGTTGCAAGATTTTCTAATGCTACATGTTATAAAGTTAACATCAGTTTAAGCCGACTAAACGATAACTTATACAAGGATGGATTATGATGAAAACGGTACTGTGAAATAACTTCCAAATAAAATAAATCCCACCAAAAATTAAATAACTCCCAACTTTAAGAAATGAAATTACTCCCAAAAGAAAAAAAAATAATAAAATCCGTGGAACTAGATCTAAAACTTTAGCGCGCAAAGTCAGATCCAAATCGTAAAATGCTTTCTCGACGCGCATTGAGTTCCAAATTTCAAATATGAATTTATATCTAAAAATTATCAAAAAAAAATCGTTTTTCACAAAAATTTCGATATTACTAATTACGATTTAATTAAATTTATTAATAAACCATATTCCAGAGTTAATTACATTTCTAATAAAATAATATAATCTATTATCGGTTGAAAAACAGCCAAGTTATATCAAGTTCCCCAGGCGATAAATGCGCCGCAGACCACTTGATTAAAAAAATCGAGCTCACATTTTTAAAGACATTGAAATAATTTGCAACAACAATATTTTTGCATTCTCCTGATCACAAACTGATCTTATGTAAAGTATTTTGCATCTCGTCTATTGTTCTGCCGTTTTACATTAATGTCAAAGCGATACGTACTTTTTTAGCACTATTTCAAAATCTCCAATTTTACTTTTTCAAAAATTTTGTTCAAGAAGTTTACCGAAATTAACGGTGGCACTACATTATATTATTGACATAATATGCGAGATTAAGGTTCTCAAATATTGTAGGTATCGTGTTAATAATTTGACGAGGGCAGCGTTTTTATTTCAGCGGATTTGAAGAAAAATGTTATTTTTAATTTTTTTCAACTGTTAGGCTACATATATTTGGTGTTTTCATGTTTCAAATATCTTTTATCAAAATATTATATATTTGATTTAAGTCCTCAATCCTGGAAATTAGGGTTAAAATTAGACACTATAAATTGTCCCTCTTTATGTCAAATTTCAAATTTAAGGATATTTACATTTTTTAAAACAAAATGTCGAAGGATTTCGATAAAACTTGTTGATATTTCAATAATTCATAAAAATAATATTCTGTACTTAAATTCTGAAATTAACCGGTGGGGTACTCTTGATGTCAAATTGACTCTATATGAAAATCTATAAATATTTTCTTCATCAGGATTTTTTTTTAAATAAAACGAATTTAACGTATACATAAAATTCCTCAAATTTATTTGTTAATATATGAAATTATGTAGATTAATTTGTTTTTATATTTAATACAGTATAAACATATTTCTATATCGAGGGCTTATATTCAAAAAGTCTTATCTGCATCAATATTTATTTTAAAGAGAGCGTGTAACACCAATTTCTTAATTACATCTGGGAGTGTTTGTTGATCGAGTTGCTATAATATCTATTAAGAAATAGTCACACTAATCATGTATGATATCAAAATTAATATGATATTTGATAGTTATATCAGAGAACAGTTGGAAATCAAAAATTAATATTGACATGAGTACTTAAGGCTTAATAAAAAATAAATCGAGAACAAGTTTTGCCACATTCCTTCCACAAACATGTATTTTATATAGAAATTTTGACATCAGGAGTACCCCACGGGTTAATTTCAGGAAATAAGACCAGAATATTATTTTTTTTTTTTAGAATTATTAAAATATTATCAACAAGTTTTATCGAAATCCTTCCACAAATATATATTATTTCGATATTTTGTTTTAAAAAAATGTAAATATCCTTAAATTTGACTTTTGACCTTAAAGGGGGACAATTTATAGCGTTTAACCTTAATTTACAGGATTGAGAATTTATATCAAGTAGTATAATATTTTAACAAAAGATATTTGAAATATGAAAACACCAAGAAGATGTAGTGTAAAAGTTGAAAAAGTATGAAAAATCACATTTTTCTTCAAATCCGCTGAAATAAGGACGCTGCCCTCGCCGAATTCCAAACACGATACCTACAATATTTGGAATTTTTAATCAGGTATATTTTGTTAATAAGACCTTTGAGTCCAATTGTTGATTTCGGAAAATTTGTTGAAAAAAATTTTTGAAATAGTAAAATTAGAAATTTTGATATGGTGCTAAAAAATACGTACCCTTTTGACATTAACAATTAGAACGGCATAACAATAGACGAGATGCAAAATACTTTACAAAGGATCATTTTGGGATCAGAAGAATTCAAAAATATTGTTGTTATAAATTACTACAATGTTTTTAAAAATTTGAGCTCGATTTTCTTGATATAACTTGGCTGTTTTTCAACCGATAATAGATTTTTTTGTTTTATTAGAAGGATAATTGACTCTGAATTATGGTGTATTAATTATTTTAATTGAAACGCAATTAGTAATATCAAAATTTTTGTGAAAAATGATTTTTTTTTGATAATTTTTATACCCTATGTAATGGTGCGGCGTTGGTGGAAGATCCGCTTCCGTTTCCCTGAGCCTTTGCTGGTCGCACGTGCTGGCGTAGGGGCCTAGCTCGCCGGATGGGTGGGGTCTTGCTCAGGCCCAGGGAAACCGCACTACAGATTTTCACGTGCGATTTAAAAAAAACTGTCAAAACACGGACGCTAAATGGTTGGATGGCCATACTTACCTTGGGATTGGGGACTAGGTGTTCTGCCCCTTTTGCCCTCCCTACCATGTTACCTCGACTCCATCTTACTTGGAGGTAACCCACAGCAATGATAAGATTAGGTTTGGTTTGGTTTTCTACATGGGGTTATATAATAATGTTTTATTTACCCTTCATTTTAAGGTTTTTAATTTTACATTAATTTTAGCAACATTTCAATTATAATAAAATTTCTTTTTAGCAATTTGAATTTTAGCTATATTTGATTTTAGGACTTTTTTTATTTTTGAAAAATTTTAATTTTAGAAAAATTTTAATGTTTAGAAAATTTTTATATTTATAAAATTTTTAGATGTATTTTGAAAAATTTAACTTAATTTAGAAAATTATTTGAT
Organism: Cordilura impudica; assembly: GCA_963682025.1. NCBI lineage: Eukaryota > Metazoa > Arthropoda > Insecta > Diptera > Scathophagidae > Cordilura > Cordilura impudica. The sequence goes on from CAVMKG010000096.1 coordinate 16,496, forward strand.
TTAAATTTTAGCAAAATTTTAATTAATTTAGTCTTAGAAAAATTTAACTTAATTTAGAAAATTATTTGATTTAAATTTTAGCAAAAAAAATTTTAATTCTAATTTATTTTCATTTCAATGGAAATATTTATTGTTTCTTTTCTTTCTTAAGTGATAAAGTTCCTTTATTCAAATAGTAAGGAAATAGATGTAAATTTAGCAAAATATAATTTGGTTAGTAACAGCCTCTGCCGCTATCGCCGGCGTTGTGTTTCGGTGGCTTTACCATACAGCTGCAGGATCGTTGTAGCTTGTACCCTGATATTGATGATTTTTATGCGGGGCAGGAGCTTCTTTAAAGTCACAAATTTCTTATATAATAACTTTGTACAATGTGCAGCTACGTTCGTACCAATTACTAATTATAGTTTTAATGTTTCTACGGCTATGTACCGTTTAAATTTTAACTGTCTTACACTCTATTTAAATTTCTGAATAATTTGGTTATTTTACAACAATTTTATTTCACTGTTTTTTTTTTAATTTTGTTTTTAATATTTTCCAACTGTACTTCAAGTCAGTTTAAATTTCGGATTTAGGTTTTAGGAACACTTTTCCAGTCACCACAACTTTAATTTTATTAAATGTTAATTTCTTAAAATTAATAAGTCTTGCACCACTACATTTAAACTTTTAATTTATTTCACTTTCTTAACTTCTTTAATTTTTTTTTTAAATTTTATTAATTTTTTCTAAACTGTCTTATATTTTAAACTGTTAATTAACTTTTCTCTTACTTTAAATTTAAATTTTTCTTAAAACTTGAAATCTATTTTGTTTAACGTCACTACATTTTAATTTAAACCGTTTACTTTTGCTTTCCAAATTCAACTCCCCAATCGCCAAAACTTCAATTTAATTTTTCAAATCTTATTTATTTCTTTAATTTTAATTGATTTACACGGGTTTTAATATTTTTATTACAAATTTCTTCATTAAATTTTAAATTTCTTAAATTTTCGTTTCAACTATATTTATATTTTTTTAACTAAATTTAAGTCTTATTCTTTTCACTTTCTTAAAAATCTATTTTTAATTTCTTTCTTAAAACTTTAATTTTTAATTTTCTTAAACTTTCATTTTTTTTTTATTAAACTTAAATTAAATTTTTTTTTTGAGGTTTTTCCTCAACCTTTTACTTTCAAATGCCAAACTTCAACTCCTCTAAACTTATTTTAACACTTAATTTTAATTTAATTTAACTTTACTTTAAGTTTTTACATTTTTAATTTTTAAGAGGTTTTTCCTCAACCTTTTTGCTTTGACGGTCACATTTCAACTCCTCGTTTAATTTTCAATTCTTGTTAATCAAGCCAAATCTTCCTCATTCATTCCTCTGCAGATAAAAACCTGTTTATTAAACAAACAAAATCACCAGCAATTCAGTGAGAACATTCATATGCATTCATAATATTCTCTAGTATTTATAACACTCACACTCATATATGACTATGAGAGCAAGTGAGATCAATACAAGAAAATACGTGGTTTGACCAGCATGATTGCATATGAATGTGTTCATGATTTACTTCAACACAATGAAGAGAAAAAATACGCCATAAAAAAAAAATGCCATCAACCTATTACCATATAAGGTGTTGTTTATATGTACATACTTGAACTTGAAAATAATTTCAAGATCAAGGTTATTATTTTTTTGTTTTCTTCTTTCTTATTCTGCTTGTAACAGAAATTCTTTTGCTACAGTGCAGAGCAAAACAGATCACCGTCACACCTATACCACTATGTGGTTTGGGTATAATGACTTTGTGCTGCTGTTTGTAACAACCAAAAATATTTGACCTACACCCATCTTTAATTATACTGATCGAATCAGAATCACTATCTGATTCGATTTAACGATGTCCGACCTTCCGTCTGTGTGTCCATGTAAAGTTTGTAATCAAACTGCAGGTCGCAAATATGAATATATTTTGATGAAATTTGGTATTTCATCTTTTATCGGCCATGGGATGAACGGTATTGAAATCGGTGAGAATCGGTCCATGTTCAGACCTAGTCCCCATAGAAATGACACCTATGAAATCAACATATATTGCCATAAAATCCAAATTATCATACAAATCTTAGTCAAATTGGGTCTGTATGTATATATTTCATCCATTAATCAGTAGTCCAAAAATGATCCCTATTGGACAACTCTTAGTCATAGGCCCCATATAGAGCTGCTTCCCGATGTTCACTTAAATCCATCAAAAAAGAAAAATATTGCACTGATTCTTCTCAAATTTTGTTTGTGTATATTTTTGCAAAATACGAGAGACCTCACCAAATATGGTCAGGATCGGACCATTTTTGGACCTAGTCCCCATATAAATATAGCATCCGATATGAACTTTTTCATATCTGCAGCCGAAAAAATTAATAAAAATCCCACTCAAATTTGGTTTATGCTTATTTTCTATATCCAGTTAGTTGGGCCTGAGAGAAAGGGTCTCTAAACGCATGGTATGGGGTATCGTATAGTCGGTCTAGACCGACTGTAATTTTCTTACTTGTTACATATAAATTCATATTTGACTCAATGCGCGTCCAGAAAGCATTTTTTGATTTGGCTCAAATTTTGTGGACTAAAGTTTTAGACCCAGTGTCACAATAATCTAACCCGCACACCTCAAAATTCGACCAAAATTATTTTTCATATAAACCGCTGTCACCCTTTTTTCAATACTTGATCTTCCGCATAGAATTTATATATGTCCATGAAGTAAATATTTATCACAACAAAACTTCCTTTTAGACCACACAATGTAAATATTTTTAAATATAAATATTTTATGTTAACACTTAATTCACTTTACTTGGTATATGATCTACGTCTTGAAATCCAAAAAACAGAAAAAAAGCTCTCTGTCAAGTTTATTTTTTCCACTTTTTTTCATAATTACTCAATTATTGAATTAAGTGATTGATTTGCATGTCAAATCGTCGCCGCTATGCCAGAAGGTTCTATATATATTTTGCTCATTTTGAGAAAATTGCAAAATACTATTGAAACGGCCAGCTAAAATTCAAATTATTTTGAAATGCAGTGATACTTTCAAATTATATGTAGTTAATACTTGCCTAAAATTTTGGCAAAACACAGAATGGTTTGTGAAACATTAATATACTAATAACTCTAATATTGTGAATTTTGGATTTAGCACTTTTTGGCATACCACCGACGAAATATGAATTATTTTTTTTTATCTTATATGATAATAACGACATTCTTGATTTATAAAGACAGAGCAGGGATCTGCCATCTGACTATTACAATCTAACATTCTCATTTATGCTGTATAATTTACACTACAATAAGAAGTCCTGCAAGACAATCAACGCGACCTGTCGGAAGTTTTTGTGATTATACCGCAGTATACTATTAATATATTTAATGCTGGTGATGTGAAAAGATTAAACAGGGATATCTAAAATTTCGCAAATATCTCCACCCCACCGCCAACTGTCGGGTATACGTTTTGCCAAAGACTTTTCTTTCATTTAAATATTATATGGTAGATTTTATTTGGTTCCTTATAAGAGAATCAAATTTTGAAATTCACAGAAGACAAAACAAATAATTTTTAGATCATTTATTTAACCTTATGAATCTTATTCAATAAAAACAATTAAACAACTAATTCGCAATTTTTGTCAAAACCAGATACCATAGTTTACTAAGAATAAAATCAATATTTACTCAAAGATTTTAATAGTATATGGCTCGTTTTATTTTCAGTATTTTTAGCTTTATCATTTATCAATGAAAAATTTCATATATTGTCATTCTCGATTTTTTTTTTATGAATTTTTAGAAAATAAAAATTTTTAAATTTGGAAAAAAAAATTTTTTTTGCATCATTCCATACTGAATAAATCCAAAACTATTAGTGTTAAAAAAATAATATTAGCATAACTTAGAATTAATTTATATCAAAAGCATTTGGTGGTTCTTGTAACAAAATTGGTCACCATTTTTTTCAAGTTTCGTTGGTAAAAGACCATAACATATCACACAAATATTGAGTTTATTTATTTAATTTTCTAGTTATGTCTATTACTCCGATATCGCCCATTTTCGGTGCGGCTACTCAAGTAGTAAGAGAAGATCTCAAAAGAATCTGCAAAGCTCTATCAACAATACCTTTCTTTTAGAATCCCTTAGTGTTATAAAAGTGTAACATGCTAAATGATAAAGTAAGTATATCCCACTCTCTACAAAAAAGGGCATCAGGAGAAGTGTATACAAACACTAACGCTAACTACTAAACCTGCAATTGAAAACTGTGAGTCTCACAACATACAACACACTTAAATGAAATAAAAATGTTAGTGCAACATCAACAAAAAGCAACAGAAAAAACTGAAATAGTAAACAGAAATGCAGTGCAATTGAAAAAGAAAGCTCTGCTGTTAAATTAAACATTTTATCAATAATTGAGTAAATATTTGTCTTAAAAATCGTAGGAAAATAAAAATGACAAAAAAGATAAGCAAGCAAAATATGTCAATATATAATTATGAAGAAAAAAAAAACTGAAACGGATGGTACAGCAGAATGTATAAAAATTCAATTAAAAAGTGTTTAAGGAAATAATATTTCAAATTATATGAAAAAAGTTAGATAAGAAGATTGTGTTAACGTTTGAAGATAAGCAAAAAATGGTCAATAGGATAAGTTTTTATTAAATTTAATTAAGTCCAAATTAACACTCTAATGCATTAATTTTTTTGTTGCTCATATTTATTTCCATAGATGGTTTCAGCCCTTAAATAACGAAAAAGTTTTTACATATATTTTAGTTTTTTTTTTGTTATCTGTTACAGGATAAAGTATTTGGAACGCCAAATGCAGCCGTATCCAATTTGCCTTATCATGCCCAAAATGGGCATGAAAAATTCAAATCTGAATTTATTTTGCCCAGGTAATCTCTTGTTTCTGAGTTATGAAATAAATTAGAAAAAGTTTTGACGAAATTAAAAAAATAATCTTAATATATAAAAAGGTCGGTGCATATCTAAGTTCAGCAGATAACCTTGAATCCAAACCAGCATGCGTATAGAGCGGGCAGATCAACAGAGACCGCTCTTAGCAGCCTAGTGGAAACTATTCAGAAATCAATAGATGAAAGGAAATAGCCTTTTTTGCCTTCCTAGATATAGAAGGAGCATTTGATAACACTTCACATGAAGTAACTGAAAGGGCATTAAACCGAAGAGGTGTAAACTCAGTGATATAAAAATGGATGGTAGAAATGCTCTACACGAGATCAGTAGAAACAACAGCAGAGGGCGAGACCATAGCCATCAGTACAACCAGAGGATGTCCACAGGGAGGAGTTCTTTCGCCCTTAATGTGGAAAGGCTACGCGGACGATAATGTCTTAACATCAAGAGGCAAATTCGAGGAAACCCTATGCGACATTGTGCAAAGAGGGTTGAGGTTTATATGTCAATGGTGCAGGGTAACAGTATTGAACATCAATCCGACAAAGACCACTATTGTACCATTTACAATGAAAAGGAAACTTCCAAGATGGAGGGCAATTCAAATTCTGGGTGAAGTTATCGAACCAAAGGTAGAGGTGAAATATCTGGGGATAGTACTGGACAGCAAGTTAACATGGAAGGCATATGTCGACCACATCACTGAGAAGGCTAAGCGACCTACAATGATATGCAGAAGTGTAGAGGGTGGAACCTGGGGATCTAAACCCAGCATCTTGCACTAGATATACTCTATGATGGTCCGCCCAATTGTGACTTATGGAGCTATAGCGTGGGCCAAAAGAACAGATCTGAAGTCAACTCAAATGGAGTTAAGTAAAATACAAAGATTAGCGTGCATTGGGATAACGAGTGCAATGAGGACGTGCCCAATAGCATCACTGGAAGCACTCTTGGACCTAAGTCCACTACATATAGTAGTGCAGAGGAAAGCCCTGGCAATGGCGCTCAGAATCAGGGGGGGGGGATAAACCTATAACCAGGCTTTACGAAAGGCAATTGAACCGAATAAGTCAAGTTAATGATTACCCTCTCCTAGATTGACCTACGGACAGGGTTGAGAAGAAATATGATTTCAGGAAAAACTTTGTCGCAGAACTTAGCAATAAGAGAGAATGGAGTGGTTTAAGCACAGCTTATTCTCTAAGAGAAGATACAATAAAATGGTACACAGATGGGTTAAAAACCAAAAGTGGCACAGGGGCGGGAGTCTTCGGGCCTAGAGCCAAATACATTGTGTCAGTGGGAATACACACAAGTATTTTCCAAGCGGAAATTTTTGTCATCGATAGATATGCACAAATCAACCTGATTAGGAAGTACAAAAGACGGAACATAACTATCAGATAGTCCAGCTGCTATTCGAGCACTAAGCCCCTATGAATTAGACTCCAAGTTAGTATGAGACTATCTACAGAAACTAAATGAGCTAACTAAACACAACAAGGTTAGCCTTTGTAGGGTCCCGGGACATATTGGGATTCAAGGTAATAAGCAAGCTGATGACCTAGCCAGCAGGGGAGCTTCCACAAAATTAATACGGCCGGAACCGTTTTGTGGAAGAGGAAAAGGAGTATGGGAAGGTGTACTCAGGGAACATGAGAATTATGTTAGTCGGGAACTTTTCTCGAGCTCATTGGTCTTAAGGAAATCCAAACTCTTGTTGGGTGGCTACACCAATAAGGATTTGAGTCGTGCATTGGGTTGTCGAAGAACGGAATTACAATACTATCCAGGATTTTAACTGGTCACTGTAAGCTCACGCAGCATCTGAGAAGGTTAGGAATTGTAGCAAGCCCCGTGCAGACTCTGTGATGAGGAAGTCGAATCACCAGAGCACATACTTGGGGCTTGTGGAGCGCTAATGCATAAAAGAAGAAAGTACCTGGGCTCCTTCCAAATACTAGGTGGTGACATAAAACTATTAGAACCAACCAACATACTCGAATTCCTGAGGGCTTCCGGGTTGGATGTGGTTTTATAGGGACAACCTATAAGCAGACGGCAGTACAACAGATCACTGGTCGCAGTACTTCAAATACATCTTTATACAATGCAATATAATCTAAGTACTCGTACTAAGGCTGAACCACATATGTTCATGTGATACTCGGGAGTGTTCTTCTTTTTGTTGGAGTTGAATCGGTGCAGTGGGCATGGTATCGCCCATGTTAAATTGTACTTCCCACACAGAGTGAATTTTCAATGTTAATATCAATATATCATGAGTACTATAAAAGGGAGAGTAAAGACACTTTGTAAAAATGCACAGATAATTAGTGTGTGTAGGCCTGGCACCTCTCATAAAAATTATTTATTATTGCATATCTTGAGTACTATGATAGGGAGAATTTTGCACATTTGTTTGACGACATCTGTCGCTAATTTTAGCAGCCCTGATTGGCAGGATCGGATAAGTGGGTGTTGTAACTTCAATACAAGATAATAAATATATAAATGCGTATGTTTGTATATCCGACCATCACTGTTGAACCGCAGTATGGAAACCATATGTTAGTGAGGTGCTCCGAATTCTTTTTGCTTAGTCTCATTCTTATTTATAGATCGATTTTTCTCAAGTTCTCAGCGTGGGGATCAGTTTTTGCTAGTATATGTACCCGATGGGTGGTGCTTACGTGTCTATTTTTAATGGCTGAGCGAAAAAGGTGAACATTTAAGCAGCAAAAGATATTGGAGTCCCCGTCGTTTTATTTAAGTGAGTTGAAGATGGAGAGATAAAGAACTGAGTTTTTAAATTTACCTAATTTGCCAGATCTACCACCACATAATCACTCTGGAAAGTTGGATCACCAAGTACTATGATTTAAAGCCTAAATCCATCAAAATCGTGAAACGGAACATGGTTTGTTATAAAGAAAATATTGGGAATGTTACTGAATGATATAAGGGCCAGTCAGCTATTATTTGACAAAGTCATGCCGTAATCATGGTCAATTGTATGTAGCCTGCTTCACCGTTGGCAAACCAAAAATCCAAACAGTTTTTTGTATACGTCAAAAAAGTAGATACAAGATATATTGTCCACACGTTGGCTTAACAAGAAATTTTTGTATACTAAAATCGGACGATATTTATTATAATTATGTTAAACAAAATCAAATTTATATCGAATTTCAAATCATTCTTATTAAAAAAATTTCTCCCCTTATTAAAAAAAAATAATCTTGGAATAAAATAGATATTTCGGGGCAGACGACGTTTGAGTAATCAGCTGGTATTTAAAAATATTTTTAATAAATATATATTTAGTCAAAAATATTATAATTAGGATAAATAAAGTTAAATATATGGCACCTTTTTGCATATTTTGTGCTGGTTTCAATGAAAGTGCAGTTTGACAAAAAAAGTTTGTCCTAAACTTTTAATTGCTGATGGATCCTTTCTATGCAAGTTAATGTTCTTTTAAAACGTGGTAGAATAAATTTTTCAATCGGCTACATATTTTCCATTAGACTCATATCATACCAGAAATCCTCTATATCCGTTGCTTCTATATATACTTTAGCAATCACATAAACATATTCCTTTATTTATCTCTTCATTATAGATAATTTCTCATCATCCCATAAGTTTTGCAATTCGTAAACCCGCATTCGAAACGCCATTTCTTCAAAATGAAGGGAACAATTTATTTGGCTGACAAATCAGATTCCTATAGAGATTAGAGCTTAAAATCAATTTTCCAGAAAACTTTTTAAAAACTCCAATTGTTATCTACCCAAAGAATAGATAACTGCTATAATATTTTTCCTAAAATAACGCATTCATTTGCAAGTGTTCAGTTGCAACTCCACCGTGTTATAATTTGATGATTTCTCACTTCATCTTTTAACAAGTAGTCTTAGCAAATCAAGTTGGACTAATTTATGTATCTTACAAAAACTGTAATTTCACCTCTTTTATTAAGTAAATTGTTTGAATAACATAATATATTTAGGACGTATGATTACTATTTGCTAGTAGAGTAAATAAGATGTATACGTATAATATACAGTGAAGGACTTAAGTGTTCACATACACCATAAATTTCAGAACATCGCTATCAAGATTATTAGAAAAAATTTAAATATAGGCTATATTTTATTATATGTTAATTACTGTACAAAAATAAACATTTCATTTCTCTTTAAAAAATAATGGAATTATTTATTTTATTTTATTTATTTTATTTATTTATTTATTGGAACTGCTCCATACACAAGACTAAAAGTCTTATTTTGCAGTATGGAACTGATTGTATTTAAAATTATAAAATCGTTAATAAATTAATAACTAATTACAAATTTTCTTTATATAAAATGCAAAGAACAATAAGATTAAAATTAAAGAATAAAGTTGAAATATTTGAAATTTAATTTAATCAAATGTATTATAATATCAAATAATATTTAATGTTTTAAATTGTTATGCTGAAAACAGTTTAAAAATATTTTCTTTAAATTTTCGTGCGTTACTTAAAAGTTGAGAGCTATGGGGTATAGAATTCCAGAGAGATACTGCGAATATGTAGAAATGCCACTCCGATATTAAACTTTTATATCTAATTGATCTAATTCTTTTTCCCCTGCTTATATCTGAAATATAAAGTTTGTCGTACAGATGTTCCGGTTTGTGGGTATACACTATTTTATGTAAAAAAACTAAAACTCTTATATTTAAAAGATTATCTAAAGAAACGCCATATAGCTGCTATGAAAACAAAGATATACTAGAACGTCTATTAAGTCCATACACATATCTGATTATGTTGTTAAATGCAACGTTCAATTTCCTTTTACTAATTGTATCACATTTCGCAAATAGCTCACAACCATACAGTAAAACAGGCATCAGATAAGTTTTGGCAAGTAGGATTCTTATTTTCATAGGTGTACAATGCTGGGTTTGCCACAGAGTTCTAGTCATAGAGAAAGTACGAACACAGGCATAGTTAATATGGTTCGACCACGTAAGAGTGTCATTAAAAAAAAATACCTAGATTCTTAGCAGATTTAACGATTTCAATTTTCTGATTATTTATAATTATATCAGGTGTAATATTTAGTTTGGAAAGTCGCTTTTGAATTACAATGCATTTTGATTTTTTCGGATTTATCTCTAATCCATTTGCCGTTGCCCATGTATAAATACGATGCAGTTGCTGATTAATAGAGATAATACACTGGTCGATTAGGGCATTACTACAGCTGGTATAAAGCTGAACGTCATCCGCATACATTCTTACATTACAATTCGTTAAAATGCCTGGGAGGTCATTTGAGTACAATGAGAATAATAGTGGCCCAACAATGGACCCCTGAGGTACGCCCCTTGATACAGGCAGTGTCATTGAATTTTGGATTCTAGTTTCAACATACTGATACCTGCCACGTAAGTATGTTGACAATAACTGAGTAGCGGTCGAAGAAAAATTAAAAAAGTTTTTAAGTTTGTAACAAAGAATGTTATGATCCACGGTATCAAACGCTTTTGAATGATCTAAAAGTATTAAAAATGTAGTCTTGCCATCATCAAGTTTCTCCCTAATCTCCTCTGTAACATCAACTAAGGCTGTTAGGCAGCTGTGTTTCCTCCTGAACCCAGATTGACGATCTGTTAGCAAGTTATTGTCATCCAAGAAACTATTCATTTGTTTGTGCATAATACGCTCGAATACTTTAGAGAGAAATGGAAGAATAGCTATTGGTCTATAATCGGAACCAGCTTTGGGTATAGGAATGATTTTAGCTATTTTCCAATTCGATGGGAAGTGGCTTGTAGTTAATATTTTGTTAAAGAAAAATGTTGTAATTGGAAGTAGCTGAGCTAAAAGAATCTTGAGAAACTTAGGATTAATCCCGTCCACTCCTATAGAGTTCGATTTTATAGACAATAAACTAGATAAAACGTCGCATTGGTCTACTGCAGCAAAAGAAAAAAAAGATTCAGCATCGTTATTCGAGTGACTATTGATATAGTAATCTTTATCTGCTTGAACCATAGGAACACTTAAAAACTTTGTATTAATTGTATCTGCATCAACCGAACATGGTTCTCGATGCGTAGATTTACCGATACCAACTTCGCGTATCGTTTGCCATGTTCTTTTGGAGCCAATGGCAGAAGAAAATTTTTCAGCATACAAATTGGATTTGGCCTTTTTAATCATTTTATTTGTGTTTCTCTTAGCAGTCAGATAATCATCATGTAATGTTGTTGTTTTAAATCTTTTCCAACGTGCATAGACAAAATCTCTTTGATTGATACAATCTTTAATTTCAGAAGAAAACCAGGGTTTTTGTTTATTACTAATAATCTTCGATTTTATTGGTACAGTTAGATCGAACAGATAATTTATGTTTTGCTCCAGAAAAGAGAGTTGGTCATCCACAGAATTTAAACAATACAAAGCATTCCAATCAATATTAAAAAATTCTTCCTCAAGGAGTCTAAAATTGATGTTTTTAAAGTCTCGAAAAGTAATCCTCTCAACTTGTATAACAAGTTGGAAATTGTAAGTCATGAAAATAAGATTATGCTTGGAAAAACATGATGCAGATAGTTGATCGTAGAGTAGTATATTAATTTCATTACTCACAAGAAACAAATCCAAAAGCGTATTAATAGTTGCAGTGAAGTGTGTAGGATGTTAGGTGATATTAAACCAATCGAGGCACATTCATCAGAGAAACTACAATCTACCAGAAGGTTTGAATTAAAATCTCCTGCTATGATAACATCATCGTACAAAGCTGTTTGCGTTTCCAAAGTTCGAAAAAATCGCCTGGTACAAAGATTCTTATTAGGCCTGTAAACACTCCCTAAAAGCAATTTCCTACCTTCATTATTTACCTCGATAAATAGATACTCAATTAGATTTAGAGGATCTGTATTATCTATGTCCTCAAAATCACAATTTTCCTTAGATGTACATTTGATGCTAAAAGAAATCCCCTTTTTAAAAGGCCGACTATACGATACCTTGTACCATGCGTTTAGAGACCCTATCTCTTAGGCCAAAGTAACTGGACATAGAAAAAAGATAAACCAAATTTGAGTGCGATTTTTATTAATTTTTTTGGCTGAAGATATGAAAAAGTTCATATCGGATGCTATGTCTATATGGGCACTAGGCCTAAAATTGGACCGATCCTGATCATGTTTGGTAAAGTCTCTTGTATTTTGCAAAAATATATACAAACAAAATTTGAAAAGAATCAGTGCAATATTTTTAATTTTTGATAGATTTAAGTGCAGATGGGGAAGCAGCTCTACATGCGGCCTAGGAGTAAGGGTTGTGCCATAGGTATAATTTTTAGGCTACTCATTAATGGATGCAAAAACGCATACAAACCCAATTTGAGTAAGATCTATATGAAAATTTGGATCTTATGGCAATTTATGTCGATTTCATAGTGGTCATTTGTATGGGGGCTAGGTCTGAACATGGACCGCTTTTCCCCAAGTTCAACAGCGTTCATCCTACGGCCGACAAAAGCTCATATACCAAATTTCATCAAAATATACTCATACTGGCGACCTGCAGTTTGATTACAAAGTTTACATGGACACACAGACGGACGGACGGACGGACGGACATACTGTAAGGCGTTGGGTACATTTTAGAATAATAAAAATTATTACAAATTTCTTATACTCTCAAATCCAACAAGCAAAATGAAAATTAAGGTTAAGGTTAAGTGGCATGAAATACGATCTTTCCAGCTAGCTCTATATATGGTAGATTTTAGTTCTCAACCCTGGCTTCATAACGCCCTACACATAACCTACTCTTCATGCCAATATGTACCACAGAGTAGGCAAAAAAAATATAAAAATAGTTTAAAGAAAATCGAAAGAAGATCGCTTGATGACAAGATGGTATGTCATTTAGGTACAATTTTCCCACCCAACTGACCGTATGTCAGACGCCTTGACAGTAACAATACCTTTACTTTAATACTGTCCCTTAAAAATAGACACGACTGTCGCTATAGTAACTTACATTTTAAAATGATTGTCATTCCCAAAAAAAAAAACCTAGTGTTTCATATTTCTAATATAAGAATTCAAAATGAGATTTATTAATGAAATTCATTATTTTTTTTTTGTTTTTTTACAAAAGAGAGTAAGAACGAACACTACTTTAAGAGTGCTCCTAGTATACTAAATTATTTAAAAATATAGTAAACTAAATAAACCAGTTATGAGAATATTTAATAGAGAAGGTGGAACATAATAAGATCGGACCAATAAATAATAGCATATAATCAACAAAACTATATAAAAATAAATTTTATTACATCAGTACTTACTTACTTCTTATTAATTTTTTTGTTTGTGTTCCACTTACTACAACGTTCCAATTGATGGGCCCAGCAATCGTTGTTGTTGTACAATTCTAAACAAACTTAGAAATTTTGTAACTAATGATAAAAAAAAATAAGATACATTTTAATATAATACACCTAGAAAAATTATTAAGAACTCATGAAATTTTATATAAAGTTGAAATTTAGTATTGCATTGTGTTAAAAGCTAAAAAATTTTTTAAATCTTTCCAAATCATTGTTCCTTTTTTTTTTTTGCTGAAATTCAAATTAATGTTTTGAGTTTCTTTATAATTTCCGGTGATTATAAATAATCATTAAGCTTACATATATTGTGAAAATTATTAATTAAAACAAAATTAGATGACTTTTAATTAAAGCCATTTCAAAATTTAAAGTTTCTAAATATTTAAAGTGTTCCTTTAGTCTTAAACTCTATCGTATATCATATTTTAAAGGTTAAATATTCAATTAAATTTTAAATTCAAATTATAAATTATGAGTTTAAATCGAAATATTGAAATTAATTTTGAAGTAAGGCTAAAGTAAAAGTTAAATTTTTTTTTTTTTTTTTTTTTTTGTACGACGATATTGATTACGTAATTTTCAATAGCATGGTTGAATAATTCTAGGTTAAGGTTAATTTTATGGTTTTGAATCAAACATTCTAAATATGAGTAAATTGCCTAATATTTACGTGAAAATTATTCCATTTCGGAATAATTGTTTTATTGACGGTGGAGAGTAAGTAAACAATTTGATGGGTTGTTAAAGCTAGAAGATGACTTGATGAACGTATTTTTTTTTTCCAATCACGTGATGACTAAGGTAAAGTTGGGGAAACAAATAGCTCGCTATATATAAGCACTATACGTATAGCTCCGCCACACGTGTAGATTTAGGCCATTCGGCGATTACGTAATACTACGTGAAGTTTCCCAATTGGGGTTTTTCCTTTTCGTTATATAACTCCCCAAAATTATTCAGAGGAAGGTACAAAAAGTTTTAACTTTGTGGTTCTCCTTCAACAAATTTACCACCTCCTATTTTACAAAAGGTGAGGGAAACCGAGGTTCCTCCTATGGAAAAGTACAAAATAGTTTATTTACGATCACATTATAATTTGCTTAATGTTCTCACCCCAAATTTTAGAAGATATAAAAAAATATTCTTCCCTTTGATTAAATTCAAATCGGTGAAGCCCTATTAAATTTCGTATTAAACATAAAAATGTTGTCCAGTGCCTTTAATTTAACTTTTAAAAAAAAAGCAAATATTTTCCTTTGTTTCAATGACTTTTATTTGACATTGACTTTTATAAAATTTACTTTAATAATCATTAACTCGTAATATGCACTTCGACCGGTTATTGGAGTTCGACTTACTCACTTGATCACAAAATGTTAATGGTTTTGCTTTTCAACCATTAATGTCTGTTTGTTGCCAATCCATCAAAAGCATACGTAGAAAAAAAATTTGAGAATAGATTTGTTCTTTTCTTTTACGCAATTCATCATGGTGAGAAATAATTGACAAATTAAAGTCCGTCTGCAAAAGCAAGACAGTAGATCTTACAACGTATGGTAATTAATGGAGATACACAAAAAAATGTGACATCAGAATACAATACATACAAATATTTGAGTTCATCATGGATCATCAAACAAAATAAGTTTTTTTTTTTTTATCTCATGATAGAAATATGGGATGTATACCTTTGTACAGTTAACGAAAAATTAAAATATTATTGACATACACGTTAAGCAAATTTGTAGGGAAACATGTAAAAGCCTTAGCATTTAGATAGAACTACGTTGCGAGTGTAATGTGTCAAAAAAAAAAAAATCGTAACAATACGGACGGACATCGTTAAATAGAATCAGATAGTGATTCTGATTCAATCGGTATAATAAAAGATGGGTCTAGGTCAAATATTTTTGGTAGTTACAAACAGCAGCACAAAGTCATTATACCCAAACCACATAGTGGTATAGGGTATAATAATGAAATATACGGAAAATAGCGAAAGACAAAAGTTGTTAATATATTGTAATTAATTCAATTCAACTTTTATTATTAATAATACTAGCAGATTCCAGCCCTCGAAATTCGAGTGCAAGTTCTAGGAAATTTTAATTCTTCATTAAATAAAGACCCTAAAGGTATGCTAATCAATTATAGCCAATTCACAAATCAACACAAAAAAAAAACTAATTTTTATTAAAAATACATTAAAAAATTTAATAAACACACACATAGTATTGCATAATTTTATGTATGTGTCAGTAACAGCTTTAAATGCAATTTTCTCAAAATAAATAAAAAATTTAAATATCTGTAAATCTGCAAAACGGCTGAAAATAAATACCTTTCAAATAATATGCGACTGGTCAAAATCGGGATAAAACAGTAGAACCAAAACATTGGTCACAATTAATCACCTAGCCTATTAATATTATAGATTTATACAAGGTGTTACATGCGATGTTTTATATTAAATATAGATAGATCTAACTGAAATATTTCTACTCAAATATAAATTTTTTAAATAAAATCAATAAAGAATATTTCACGGTTAATAACTCGAGGTAAATTTAAAGGAAAGGCTGTACATAATTTTTCGTTGAAAAATTTTAATATATTTCGCTATATTTGCTCAAGCAGGAGCGCCATAAAATATAATGGAGTGAAATATAACTCTCAATATAATTATTTTATATTTGGAGCTCATTTTTAATTTTTTATTAATGTTCTTCGAAATTTAATTTTGGGTCTAAGCTGATTTGACTTTAGGATCCCATGGAATGTTGGAAGTTTCCAGACGCAGACAACGTTGCGGTGTATAACCTTCCTTTGTTTTTCTTGCTGTTCATGGAAGTTTTCCATTCGGTGAAATAATCTCGTGCGATAGTTAATGATGATCGAAGGTTGTTTATAATATCTTCTGCTAAAAAGATTGAGCAAAATAGGGCTGCTTCATCAGCAAAAATCACAGCCGCACAACCATGAAGATTTGGAAAGTGTTATGTATATACATTATAAGGAACAGGAGATAGACAGGAACACTGCAGGCAACATGCAGTAACATGAACTTTATAGTCCAGTATGCCATATCTTGTCGAATGCTTGCTTGAAGAATTATGAAGTTTATTTTCCATTGCCTCTCTTATTATTTTTACAAGCCTATAGCATTGTTCAGGAGTTTTTCGGAAACCAATTTGATCGGGCAGTATTTACAGAGCTTTAAATATCGGCAGAAGCCTTCTTGAGAAAATAATAACAACGATAACAAGAACAACGTAGCAGCATCATATTTTGTGAAAACCTTTGTAGCCTTCAACAACATCTCGAGTCCTGTTGAATCGATTTTGATTAACAGGAAGCTTCTCAGGATGTTAGTGAATCATTCTGACTATGGCCGAGCACTCAAACTAACATATCTAAGATGCGATCGTGATTTCCACAGAAAGACAGACGGACATTGCTATATCAACAATGCTTGTTATTAGGATCACGTAAATATATATATATCTTATGGGGTCCAGACTTTTTATAATTATTACAAACAAAATGACAAACTTATATATACTACATGCACACTGGTGTAGAAAAGAAAAATATTAACATAAAATAAATTCAGCCCAGAAAAAAAATAACAAAAATTTAAAAATATTTATTTATGTGCTACTGGAAAATAATGGATACCTTTACTGTACAATAATAGAAAAATTGCCCTCTATATTTATCTTCAATATTTCGTTGGGTATCAATTATTTTTTAGTACTTCTTCACATCATCGAGGTATAGAGTCAATTAAATTGTTGGTGACATCAATGGAAACTTTTTGCCACTCTATGAGATCTGTATTGTTAGTGGAATTTCATATACGTAATTTTTGATCAACAATTTCAAATAGATTTTCTACGGGATTAAGGTCTGCTAATTGGGCTCACCATACCAAAGCACAAACTGCCTTAGATTGTCGCCATTCGGTATCTGCGTTTTGATACCATACGTCATTTAGAATTTGCCTGTATCGAAAATGTACTCAACATATTCCTTGCCTGAAAAGCAGACTCATACCATAATATTGCCACCGCCAAATTTAACAGATTTATTTTGGCCTTAAATTAAACTTGAACTCATTTGAAAAGAGAACAGCAATCCAATTCCATCCCGTCTCGTTCATGTGTTTTTTTTTTAGCAAAATTTATGCAAGCCAGACCAGTTTTGTCTGATATCAATGGTTTCTTCCCAGGACGATAACAACCAAGATCAGCCTCAGTTGGTAAAACCCCATTTTTGTACGGTTTTAAAACTCTGTTTTATTTTTGACTCATTTTATGGGATATCCCACCTAAATGTTGAGTTGTAACCTCTTCAATATAATTTCTAGAAAATCTTTGAATTTATGGATATATTCTTAGAACATTTCTCACAAGTTTTCTTTTCGTAAGACTAACAGTTAAAGCATCTTCTTCTCTGCCTTTTAGCGCCTCACAAAACTTTAATTCTTGCCATTATTTTATAATCACTTATTATTAAATACAATTGTGTTTAAAAAACTGTTGAAAGACAACATCAGAAACTAAAGGATGGACCAACCATAACGCAATATGTTAATTGTGAATTACACCTTAACGTCAAGTTTTTTTTTTTCAGATTTATTGGACATTTCCTTGCGTTAGTCTTTGACAAATTCCACCATGGTACACCATTAGGCAGCGCGTTAAGAGTGTTGAAGTCTTTTATGAAAACGGGCGTTCAAATCAGAATGCATTTCGTGGACTTCGTAATTTTTTTGGTCTGCATAATCGACCAATTGATAATGAACTTTTGTGACCAGAAATTGAGGATATGGATCTGGAAGATATATGGCTCCAACAGGACTGTGCCAATTGCCACACAGCCAATGAAACAGCAGCTCTTTATGGCGAGAAATCCAATGGCCGTGTCATCGCACGTTGTGGCGATGGGGTGTACCTCAATAAGCCAATAATAATGCAAGTGCTAAAAGATTAGAAAATTCAGCACATTATTGACATTGAATTTCAATTATGACTCAGCGTGACAGGAACCCGTGGCGTGCATTTGGCCGACGTTTTATTTCACACATAATTGCCATAGATTCTTCTTTCATTATGAAAAAAATTTTAGATAATTCTCTGAAATTTTTCTGTTTTATTTGCAATTAATATCGTGCGTTGAATATGGTCCGCCCTTTATAAATTTTTAAACAACAATTAAGATTTGATACATTTGCTTTCATGCCATCTTCTATTTTTATTGGCCTAAGCAACTCTGGTACAGAGGTTAAAAGTTTCCATTGTTTTGTAATTTTTTGTCGTTTATCTATTTTTTAAACTCTTTCTTTTAACTAGTACTCTCTTTCTGTCTGCCTGTCGTGGGTCAACCCCATTCCCCCTTATCCAATTGATCAGAAACTTGGCTCATGGTCTTGTTGTGACTACAGATTAATTTTGGGGTAGTCAAGCACAGTCACGCCAAGTGATCTAGATATCATTTCCACTCATCCAATCAATCTGAAACTTGATCCATACACTTGCTGCGAAAAAATATTAACGTTGACTGAGTCAAGCACAGTCACGGAGGGATTTAAAACGGATTTTCCCTCATCCAATCAATCTGAAACTTGGTCGATATACTTGCTGTAAAGAAAGATTAACTTCGACATAGTCACGCACAGTCACGCATAGTCACGCACAGTCTCGGAGCGATTTAATCCCATTTCCCCTCATTTAATCATTCTGGAACTTGGTTCATAGACTTGTTGTCACCAAAGTCATGCACAGTCACGGAGAGTTTCGAAACTCATATGCATAAGGAAAGAAAGAGTTTTAATAAACTTTGTTTTTATGGGTTAGATTATCTTAATTGTATTTTTCTGTCCGTCAAAGAACATACCTGAGAGTGATTTCGCAAAAAAAAAAATAATTTTCGGACTGATCGCGAAATTATTAAAAACAAAATTGACAAATTTAGAATTCTGTACATGTTTGCAAAATTAATTTCCGACATCAAAAGGTATATACATTCTTGATCCTTAAAAAAAAACCGAATCGATTTAGCAATGTCCTGATATCCGATTCTCTGACAGTCAAATTTAACTAAGGCTAATATTTTATTATACCCTATACCACTATGTGGTTTGGGTATAATGACTTTGTGCTGCTGTTTGTAACTACCAAAAATATTTGACCTACACCCATCTTTAATTATACCGATCGAATCAGAATCACTATCTGATTCGATTTAACGATGTCCGTCCATCCGTCCGTCCGTCCGTCCGTCTGTGTGTCCATGTAAAGCTTATAATCAAACTGCAGGTCGCAAATATGAAAATATTTTTTTTTGATGAAATTTGGTATTTAAGCTCTTATCGGCCATGGGATGAACGCTATTGAAACTGGTGAGAATCGGTCCATGTTCAGACCTAGCCCCCATACAAATGACCCCTATGAAATCAACATATATTGCCATAAGATCCAAATTATCATACAAATCGCAGTCAAATTAGGTTTATATATATATATATTACATCCATTAATTAGTAGTCCAAAAATGATCCCCATTGGACAGCTCTTAGTCATAGGCCCCATATAGAGCTGCTTCCCGATCTTCACTTAAATCTATCAAAAAATAAAAATATTACACAGATTTTTCTCAAATTTGGTTTGTATATATTTTTTCAAAGTGTAAGTGACTTTACCAAATATGGTCAGGATCTGTCCTTTTTTGGATCTAATCCCCATATAGAAATATCATCCGATATGAACTTTTTCATATCTGCAGCCAAAAAAATTAATAAAAATGCCACTCAAATTTGGTTTATGCTTATTGGCTATATCCAATTAATTGGACCGAAGAGATAGGGTCTCAAAACCATGGTATAGGGTATCGTATAGTCGGTCTAGACCGACTATAATTTTCTTACTTGTTTTTATTATGTTTGGCCAGATATTTTCTTTGTTATATTATTAATGAGCTAATGTGACCTGAATCCTTTAAAAGTAATTAAAATTGTATTTTAATTTCTTCTTTCCCAACGTTTCGTAGATATTTTGTCCTTTATCAAGGGAACGTCTATTTAATTAAATAAAAACATTATTTGTTACAATACTTACATCAATGACAGGCAATAATAAATTTTAACTTACAATATTATTTCTGTATTAATCTACAATCTTTACATTTATAAATGGAACATGAAATTATAGAAAAACACAAAAACGTGTAGAACCACAAATTTAACATTTAAAAACAGATTATTTTTAACATCACAGTTTGTTGATGGCATGTTGTTGGTGTCTTCTTTTAAGTTCATAGCCTTGTTTATCTTTTGTTGTATTCGTAATCTCTCAATGGTGTATCACTTTTTTTCAATGTGTTCCCTATCTAATATTTTGACTTTTTCAAAATCAGCTGTGTGTCCAGTGTTTAATATATGTGACCTTCTCCGAGAAAAGGGACCTTGTGTGTGAAAATTAAGTTTTGAGAAAAAAACGAACTTAAAGTTTCTACACCCTTTTAGGTACCAGAATCCACCGTTTTTGACACATCCCGTTTTTTGACACACTAGGTCCCTTTTCTCGGAAAAGGTCACATATGCTGTGATAGTGCTGTTGTTTCTTTCTTTTTCGTGATGTCCGTTTTATGTTCTCTCAATCTAGTTTCTAGGGTTCTCTTCGTTGTACCTATGTAAATTTGTTCACAGCTTTCATCGTTATTCCCTTTACATTGAATTTCATAAACAAGATTGCTTTGTTGTTCTTTTTCAATTGGCGCTTTTATATTTGAAAAAATTGTGCTTAATGTTCTGTTTGGTTTATAAGCAAGGCTAATGTTTTCTGTTTTTGCTGTCAGTTAACACAGGAACATATTTTACACTGTAATTTTTTTTGTTTTTATTACAGTTTTGGGTTTTGTTCACCACTATGTGGTTTGGGTATAATGACTTTGTGCTGCTGTTTGTAACAACCAAAAATATTTGACCTACACCCATCTTTAATTATACCGATCGAATCAGAATCACTTTCTGATTCGATTTAACGATGTCCGTCCGTCCGTCCGTCCGTCGGTCCTTCTGTGTGTCCATGTAAAGCTTGTAATCAAACTGCATTTCGCAAATATGAACATATTTTGATGAATGAACGCTATTGAAATTGGTGAGAATCGGCCCATGGTCAGACCTAGCCCCCATACAAATGACCCCTATGATATCAACATATATTGCCATAAGATCCAAATTATCATACAAATCTTAGTCAAATTGGGTTTTTATGTATATATTACATCCGTTAATCAGTAGTCCAAAAATGGTTCCTATTGGACAACTCTTAGTCATAGGCCCCATATAGAGCTGCTTCCCGATCTTCCCTTAAATCTATCAAAAAAGAAAAATATTGCACTGATTCTTCTCAAATTTTGTTTGTATATATTTTTGCAAAATACAAGCGACTTTATCAAATATGGTCAGGATCGGTCCATTTTTGGGCCTAGCCCCATATAGATATAGCATCCGATATGAACTTTTTCATATCTGCAGCCAAAAAAATTAATAAAAATCCCACTCAGATTTGGTTTATGCTTATTTTCTATATCCAGTTAGTTGGTCCTGAGAGATAAGGTCTCTAAACGCATGGTATAGGGTATCGTATAGTCGGTCTAGACCGACTATAATTTTCTTACTTGTTTCATATCTAATTTTTGTTGATACGTTTTCTATTAATTTATAAATAAGTTTTAGTGGAAAACTGTTATTTTTTAGTATTGTAATTATTTTTTGTTTGTTTCGGGTGTAAAATTGATCGCTACATATATTAAAAACTCTTGCTATAAATCCTTGAGCTGTGTTTATTATCTGAATTTTTGGTTATGTTGAATGAAAATTCATCAACCTACCAGATGCAGTATATTTGGCATACCAATCAACATTAATTTTGTTGTCAATGTGGTGGAGTTCGAAATCCAGGTATGCAATTTTTTTGTTACTTTCCAATTCCATTGTAAATTGAATTTTGGGGTGATAATTATTCAGAGTTGATAATATTTCTTCTTTGTCGTCTAGGTTGATTATAGCCAATATGTTATCTACATATTTTATTATGTATTTTATATAAATATTTTTCTTTTTCAATTCATTGATCGCATTGTCAAGTGAACAGTCAAGTATTATATCTGCTATCATTGGGGAGAGAGGGTTGCTCTTTGTCATACCGAAGATTTGGATTATACAATTTATCTTCATATTTAAATTAATTGTTTTCATGAAGACAAAATTTTAATATATGTAAGAATTTTGAATTAGGGATTTCTGTGTAGTTTTTTATAATGCTCCATTTGTTCATAATATTTCGGATCGCCATATGGACTGGGATATTTGTGAACAACGATATCACATCAAACGATACAAGTATATTATTTCTTTCAAGTTTTTGGTTCGTCAGTTGTTTTTTGACCTCTAAGGAGTTTTTAACATTGTATTTGTCACAAATAATATTTTTCAAGATACCACATATATAATTAGACAATTGATAGCATGGTACGTGCATTGAAGAAACTATTGGTCTAAGAGGAATTCCAGTTTTATGAATTTTCGGTAACCCATAAATACGAGGGGCAGTGGCAGCCGAGCATAAGAGTTTACGCTTTTGACATATGTCAATGTATTTTTTCATATATAAATCAGATATGATATTGTTGGTTTGTTTTTGCAGTTTTAAGGTTGGATCTGTTCCTAGTATTAGACAAAATATCTACGAAATGTTGGGAAAGAAGAAATTAAAATGCAATTTTAATTACTTTTAAAGGAATTAGGCTAATATTGTTTGCCATTATCTCGAGCAGGTTGTTATTTAAAATGGGGTAAATTGGACATCATCGTGCCAGGATATGATCTAAAATATGCAAAGGTAAATTATTGAATCTAATACTTTGTGTTCTATCCACAACAAAAGATTGTACCCAGTTCAAATCCCATTAAATCTAATTTGGTGAAAAGGGTTTTCTGGTTGACTTCGAAAAACACCAACGATTAATATTTGCAAGATTTTGAACATTGGTTGTAGTAGAGCAGAACTTCCTAAAGCCATGATAGAATGGTGGTAGAATTGATGACTTATGTACATAATCGATAATAAATTTTGCACGTGGTTTAGGTAATTAATTTAGCACAGCTTCTATAGTTTTTCTTATTACGATTGTCAAATATTTAATTGGCATCTTATGTACGTATAAATAAAAGATGTATTAAAAGCCATCTTAAACTTTTACAATTTTGTAATGACCACTTTAAATAATTTATCAAAAAGTTGTCAACTCTCCTACACAAATCACCATTTATATTTTGAGATGCAAAAAAGCAAAAAAAATATTGCGCCACATACCAAATGTTTAGTTTATTTTAATTTTTTGGCAAATCAGTTATAAACTGGTTCTCTTTGCCGGCCTTCGTGCCATAAGCTGTAAAATTTTGTTATTTTAAAGGATTTTCTACTTTGTTGACAAAGTAAGTGTTGTTTTCTTTTTACAAGTTTTTCCAGATTTTTTTTTTTTAGTATTTAAAAAACTTTTTATTTTACTTAAGATTTTGAAAAAACATTTACTTTCACCTCTCGATGCTTCAGTTTATGTGCATACAACTTTTTTTATTTTACCCAGCTGCACAAACTGGCTTTTTTTTGCCATTGCTCTGTGTTTTGGAGCCCAAGTTAGTGTAGCATAGTGGATTTTTTTTTGTCTTTACTTAACACTTAAGTTAAATTATGCAAAAAATGTTAAATGCATTTCAATGTTGTTTTAATTTTCTTTTAATATTGGATTTTTGTTTCTTCAAACTGTTTGAGTTGTCTTGAGTTGCGATGGAAACATGGACGAGCTGTCGTCGCTGTGTCTTTTAATGCTTGTCGAGTTAAATAGAAATGATATTTAAATATGGTCTATTTAAATACGATTTGAAAATCGTATTATGGCAGATGAGTGGTTAGTTGAGTAGTATTTTTGTTTAAGGGAGAGTTAACTTTGATGGGTATGGTTTGTTAATGCTTTTAGCAGATACTTGAGCAAAAAAAAAATCAATTTCCTTTTAAACTTTAATATTAAAATGAAATAAAATACAAAAATAACAGAGAAAATAAAATAAATACATGCAATTCATATTCGTCAGGGAAGTTTGAAAAAGTACGAGTAGGTGTAGTTAAATTTAAATTTAAAACAAGTAAAAAAAAAATATAGTTAGTCCAGACCGACTATACGATACCCTATACCATGCGTTTAGGTACAACTAATTAGATATAGAAAATAAGCATAAACCATATTTGAGTGGTACTGTTATTAATTTTTTGCCTTCGGATATGAAAAAGTTCATATAATACATAATTAAAAAAAGAAAAAGCGAACCAACTAAGATTGTATAAATTTTAAAATGTACATTACACATGCTAATATAAATTTGAATTTTTCAAACCGTATTAAAATAGAGTTTTCTTAGATTTTGAAGCTACAATTTGCCAACTATGTTACCTAAGTACCGTGTTAAGTCAAAATATGAAAATATGTCGTTTTAGGGAATAAAAACTAATAATATGAGCAAACTTTAATTTTTTTTATAGAGAATAAGAGCCACAAATTTGAAGGCACACTAAAATGACTGTAAATTTCTTACGTGTTTATTTTTTTGTTACGGGTAATAATTTTTCATTTACGGAGGCAAGTAGAACACTAGTACGCAAAGTGAAATATATATTGGCCACAGAATATCTATCAATATAAGTAACATATCTAAACAAATTAACTCGTAACAAGTTCATTCAATTATATAACAATACTATCCAAATGATATTTTAAATTAAAAAAAGTACGAATCTTAAATTCGGCTGCGCTGAATCTTAAATACCCTCCACTCGTATTCTCAAACAATATTATAACCAAGGTTGTCAGCACTTAAAAACAAACAAGCTAGATTTCAAATTATAATGGAAAAATTTTTTTAATGATGTTTAAAATTGATAAGATAATTAACAAAAATATTAGGTATTTTCTGGCAGTTTTAATAGAAAGCAATTACTTAATGCATTTTCAGCCTAAGCAGCGCGGCGCACTGTGGTCAATATTTTGAGATAGCGGCCAAAACTCCTTTTGGTTTTTGTTCTCCGATTTTAAAGTTATTAGACTCATATTAAAGTAGACAGTAGTAAACCTCGGGAGCCAAAAAATTAGAACTCTATTTCAACTATTTCACTGAGAACAGGGTGGTCCAAAATGGGCTTTTTCAGAATTTAGTAAATTTATGATATTTTTAGTTAATTTTTAAAGTTTAAATGATCATAACTTTTTTGTTTTTCAAGATTTTTGGACAAAATAAATTTTGTGTTATAACATAACTTATTTCCTATTACTGGTAAAAAAAAATTGAAGCTCTACTGTTTTCAGAACAATTTAAATTTTTTTTTTTTAAAAGGTCAAATTTCTCGGAAATTTCCTACTTCATAGAGCACAACTCCTGTGAGTCAAGCTGAGTCAAAACACAAATTTACTATTTTGTAGTCCTAACTCTCCCCTACAGCAATTTTTCTGACCCAAGGTAAAATATTCGGTACAAATGCACGTCATATTTTTTGAGAAAGTGTATGTGAAAGTGGCTATTATGCATATATTTTGATGAAATTTTGTACAAGAGTTCTTATTGACCCAAAAAATAATTCTGTTGAAATTAGGAGTAGTTGGCCCATATTTGGACCTAGTCCACATAGAAGGGTGTATCAAAATTTTGACAAAAATGACAATAGAACTCTCAAATTATGTGGTATCTTGCAATTCATTTGGAAAAGGTAAAAAATATTTTATTGCCATCTAATATTACACAACTTAAATACGTGAAACTTGCAAATAAATTTAAAACCAATGGAAATAACTGGTAAAACCAACTACCTGTTATATTATGTTTCAAAGAGGTAAAAAAGATCATGTTGAACTTCGAGCAATAGTATATTAATCCATGCATTCATTTTTTTTTCTTCATTATTGTTTAAACAATGGCTAAATTCAGTTATAGTGTTCTATCTGATATATATTTTGAACGGAAAGATGAAAACGACATTATTTTACATATAATGAATAATCCATTCTTCAAAATATACGACAAACAAGAAATTAAAATTCATAACTTAAAAATAAAAAACTTTTTAAATACTTTAAGAAAACGGTACAATCAATGTTCCAGAAACAAGAAATTGTTTTACTCACGCAACCAAGAATGGCTAAGAAATAAACTTATTTTTAAAAAGCCATCAGTAACTACCACGGAAACTGGAAAAGGTGGTCGACCAGCAAAGCCAATTGATAATTGTAGTGAAAGAACACGAAGACGCAAGCTTAAACATATCAATGAAGAAGTTTCTTGTAGCATCATAAAGGATTCATTTCTGCATCAAATTCAACCATCGAAAACTAAAAAGGGTAAAATTGCTATCATTGAAAAAATAGTGGAAGCAAGCCCCAGAAGCACAAAAAGGATTTTAGAAAGTATGCCGACACCAACTGAAGAAAATAAATTTACTCCAGAAGAAGCATTTGCACTATTTTTGGATTTGAAAATGACTAAAAACCAATATACAGAATTGCGGAAGCGAACCAATGAAAAAAATTGTGGAATTTTTCCATCATATCGAGATAAAGTTTCTGCCAAAAAAGATTGCTTACCTTCACCAACTGCTATTAGTGTAACTTCAAGTTCAGCAGAAATAAAATTGCAGGATCTTCTTGAACACACTGCAGAACGATTATTAAAGACATTTGATGCTGACTATTTAAAGAAGTTTAAAAATTGCAGCATGACTTTAATTTCTAAATGGGGATGTGACGGGTCCTCTGGCCAGAAACAATACAAACAATGTAATGCGGAAAATTCATCAGATGCCAATTTATTCATGATTTCTTTCGTTCCATTACGTTTAACAAAAACTTATATTGGTTCAGAGCCGTCAGCTAGTAGAGCTGCAGAGATAGATGTATGGAAGAATGAAATTCCCTCGTCAACAAAATTTTGTAGACCAATAAAGTTTGCTTACAAAAAGGAGACTCAAGATGTCATAGATGAAGAAGTTCGAAAAATAAATGATCAAATTAAAGAACTTCAACCAGTAACATTTAAATTTGATGACCAAGACATTGAAGTAAATTTTAAAATGTGTCTCACAATGATTGATGGAAAAGTTGCACAAGCTTTAACCAAAACAAAGTCATCGTCAAGCTGCACCATATGCCAAAAAACATCGAGTCAATTGAGCCAACCACCAACACAAGACGATAGTTTTAATGAAGCATGTGAATTTGGAATGTCACCTCTTCATGCTAGAATTCGTTTTATGGAGCATATTCTTAAATTGGGATACGATTTGGAATTTGGCCCGTTAGGCGAAACAGTGAGAAACAACAAAGAAAATTTGGAAAAAAGAAAGCAAAAAAAAAAAAAGATATTCAAGAAAAATTCCATGAGATAGGCCTTATAATTGACCAGCCAAAGCAAGGAGAAGGAAATTCTAATGATGGAAACACAGCAAGGAAATTTGTTTCCGATCCAGAAACTGCAGCTTCTATAACTGGAGTAGATTATGATTTAATACGACGATTCCAAATCATATTACAAGTTATAGCATGTAGCAAAAAGATAGATGCAGAAAAATTTGGTCAGTATGCTAATGAGACAGCAACCCTTTATAACCAAAAATATTCTTGGAGACATATGCCAACCACAGTTCACAAAATTTTGTTCCATGGGGAATAAATAATTCGGCACAATATGCTTCCAATGGGAGATCTCTCAGAAGAAGCCCAAGAAAAAAGGAACAAGGACTACAGATTCTTTCGCGAGCACAATACAAGAAAAATTTCCAGATATTGTACTAATGAAGATCTTATAATATTTTGTTGTGCACATCAGACCCATATATGTCCAGTATTCGACAAAAATGGAAATCAACCTCATTAGAGTTAGATGAAGAAGCTAAACAACTACTGCAAAATGAAAATCAAAGCTATTTGGAAGAAATTTTTACTAATATTGTTTAATTAATACTAGTTTAAAGATTATAATTTGTTTCTAATTTTAGTATAAATTTTTATTAATACATTTAAATAAAATATATGTGCACTTTAAATCAATAGTAAAAGTTTACTTAAAATTTTAACGATGTTGTGTTCTGTATATAATATATCCAAATCGTATTGATATTGTTGGGAATTTCAGTGTTATTTTTCAGTTTTATCCTCACAAGAATTAGCTTTCTTCCAAAAAAACCAACCTTTGGCCCCTGTGAATATTGAGACTAAATAAATGTCAGGGGCCAAATGTTGGAATTTTCTGACCAAAATTAAGTTTATGAATAATAAATAAGTATTGGTTGTAAAATACGATTGAAGAAAATAAGAAATTATAAAAAAAATACCTATTTAAAATGTCAAAATATTCAACTTTTACATGGAAACGCAACAAAAAATTAAAATGCATTTTTAACTCCAAATTACTTACGTTCCTGTCAGTCGATTTTTACGTTTGAACACGAAAATTGAAGCTTAAAGTCCCTCCTATTGAACAAAACAAATTGTCAAAAGTTATAGAGTTTTGACCGAGAAGGCGGTTAAAAATCTATAACTTTTGATTGGATTGGAATTTTGATACGCGGTTAATTTTTGTTATAAAACGTAAATATTAACCGATAAAAAAAAAGTTATGGAGGGTTTAAAAAACATTTTAATTTCTAGCTGAATATAAGTACAAAAGTGAAGAATTAAAAGGTTTAAGAAGGTTGTTTTTCATATAACATAGGTTAAATTTTGTCAGAATATTCCAAACTTTGGCCCCCGTAAACTTTTTAGTCCTAATCTCCTTCTTAAGATAGATCTCTAATTGGTAGCATATTGCTTTGAATTGGTTGTTTCCCATGTTACAAAATTTTATGAACTATGGATGGCATATATCTCCAAGTGTATTTTTCGTTATAAAGTATAGCTGCATGCTAGAACTTGTAATATGATTTTGAATCGTCTTATTACTTCATGATCTACAACTGTGATAGATGATGCAGTTTCTGAATCGGAAAAAAAATTTCCTGGCAGTATTTCCATCATTTGAGTTTCCTTCTCCTTGTTTTGGTTGGTCGATTATGAGGCCCAGCTGTAGATATTTTGCTTGAATTTGTTTCGCATAACGGACCAAATTCCGAAACATAACCCAATTTAAGAATATGCTTCATAAAACATATTCTAGCATGAATAAAACTATCGTCTTCTGGTGGGGGTTGGCTTCACTGACTTGATGTTTTTTGGCGTATAAAGCAGCTTGACGATGACTTTGTTTCTGTTAAAGCTTGTGCAACTTTTCCATCAATCACTGTCACACATATATTAAAATTTAGTTCAATGTCTTGGACATCAAATTTAAATATTGCTGGTTGAAGTTCTTTAATTGGATCTTTTATTTTTTTAACTTCCTAAGTTATGACATATTTGGTTTCCTTTTTGAATGCAAATTTTTTAGTCTACAATACTTTATTGAAGAAGGAATTTCATTTTTCCATACATACATAATTTATTAAATTGCTTGTATTGTTTCTGACCAGAGGATCCATCGCATCCTCATTTAGAAATTATAGTAATGCTGTTATTTCCAATTTTTTTAAAGGATCAGTATCAAGTGTATTTAGCAATCGTTCTGCGGTATGTTCAAGGAGACCTTTCAATTTTATTTCTACTGACCTTGACGTGACACAAATAGCAGGTTATTAAGGTAAGTATTCCTTTTCGCCAGAAACTAAATCTCGATACCCTGGAAAAATCCCACAATTATTTTCATTGGTTCGCTTCCGCAATTCCTTATATTGCTTTTTGGTTAACTTTAAATCCAAAAAAGGGCGAACGCTTCTTCTGGAGTAAATCTCTTATCTTCAATCGGTGTAGGAATGCTTTTCAAAATCTTCTGTGCTCCCTGTTGTGCTCGCTTCTACTATTTTTTAAATTATTTTAATTTTATTTTTCTTATTTTGTGTTGGTTGCATTTGGTGCAAAATTCCTTAATAATTCTTTGAGAAATTTCTTCATTTTTATTCTCCAGTTTGCGCCTTCGAGATCTTTCACTACATCCGTCAGTTGGCTGGTCGGCCCTTTTTCCACTTTCGTTGGCATTTGTAGATGAACCCTCAACTATAGCTTACTTTAATAACTAGTCTTGGTGACGTATGTACATCTTTCCCTTGCTATGAGAGCATTCAATGTACCGTTTTTTTCAAATTTGATGCAAAAGTTGTAATTTTTTCTTTGTGTATTTCAATTTCTTGCAGGTTACAATTCTTAAAGAAATGATTGCAGGATTATATCGTCTACATCGTTTTGTTGAAAAATAATATCAGAGAGTACTGTTATCAGAGATAACAACAACTGTAATGAATAATAATTGTAGAAACATCTTTATAAATACTCTTTTTTGCAATTATGTAAAATAGAATTTTTTATCTTTTATTACCACTTCTTGAAGCGTCAAAAACCCAAACCATAACCCACTTCAAAGGGTGAAGCATACCTGCTCATAACTTAATTGTTATTTAAATTTTGTTCCCATTTTTACAAGTTCCGACTATTAGTGTTTTTGAATAATACCTATTAAATGTAACTGACAAAATAAAAAAATTTTACCTATTAATATAATTTAACAATTAAACGCATTATGTCTTAACCCTTTTTTATAAGTACATCACAACTCATGTCAACTCTATCGTTTCCTTTTTCTGTCAGTAGAAAAACAAATACACTCTCGTAAAAAAAAATACTGGAACGACAAACTTTTGTATTCATAACACACAGACGGACGGACGGACATCGTTAAATAGATTCAGAAAGTGATTTTGAGATCCGTAAGGTAAAAGATGGGCTCAGGTCCAATATTTTTGGTAGTTATAAACGTCAGGGAAATCTCATTATACCCTAACCACATGGTGGAAAACTTTTGTATTCATAAACTTACCACAAAATATCTGACCTTGGGTCAGAAGAATTGTTCTGGTGCACACTTGCGGAAACTGGTGGATATACAATGGGATATAGGAGTGTACGGGAGGGTTCGTGCTACAAAAAAGTGAAAGAAATTTTTTGATGGCTTTTGATGGGCAGGAGTTATGCTCTATTAAGTAGGAGATTTTCGGGAAATTTGAACCTATTTGAACAATTTTTTTTTTTAAATTTCTAAATCTCTCAGGCACTGTATATTTCTAACATTAATAGCATAGAAAATACAAAATTATTCAAAGTTTATCTTGCTTTAAAATCTTTTAAAAGAAAAAAGTTACAATCATATAATAATTAACATATACAAAGAAATTTTTAATTTTAGAAAAAAATACTGAGAGTCCATTTTCGAAGCCCCTGTTCGCTGTGAACAGGTATTTATTTCAAATGAATAACATAACTTCAAAATTGGTAACCATAAAGAAATGATTTTTGGCCGCCTTCTCAAAATATGGTCCACAGTGTGGCAACCGACTCGACCGATTGTAGACTGAAGAATGTTTTCAATATACGGAGAGACAGACTACCATCGCCAGATCGACTTCTCATAAAAGAATCTTCCGCAATTTATTTCGAGATTTGCAAACTGATATATCGTTAGCATAAAGAAGAATGAAGAATCTAACTAAAAAAAATTTCAAAATTCGTTTTTTTGATTGAATTTGGTGCATTTTATCAAAAACCATATCCTGAGAAAATCTGCGATAGGTACGATCAAAAGTACCAGTATTATTAGCGAAAATAAAGTAAATACAAAATTATGTAAGTGGAATTTGATTTGATATTTTTAAACATTGTGGGCATTTTTTGCTTCCAATTTTTCAAATTTTATTTAACTTTTTACTTTAACATAATATGTTTTATTTAATTTTTTTTTTGCTTCTCATTTGTTTTGATTTAACATAAACAAAGTTGTTTGTTGAAAATATACTGCGTTTGGTTAAAAAGGGAAAATAATCTTATCCCTTTAGACGTTTTTTAACATACACAGACGCAAGTACAAACCTAAAATGTACTCTAAAAGTGAAAACATTATTGAAAACAATTTTTGTATATGATGTCAATATTAAACAAGTAAGAAAATTAGAGTCGCTCTAGACCGACTGTACGATTCCGTATACCATGGTTTAGAGACCGTATATCTTCGGTCCAACTAATTGGATGTAGAAAATAAGCATAAACCAAATTTGAGGGGTATTATTATTAATTTTTTGGCTGCAGATATGAAAAAGTTCATATCGGATGCTACATTTAGATATGGACTAGATCGAAACATGGACCGATCCTGCCCATATTTGGTGAAGTCACTTATATTTTTAAAAAATATACACAAACCCAATTTGTTTTTTTTTATTGATTTAGGTGAAGATCGGAAAGCAGCTCTATATGGGGCCTATGATTAAGAATTGTCCTATAGAGATTATTTTTTGACCACTGATGAATGGATATAATAAACACATACAAGCTTAATTTGGCCTAAATGTATATGATATTTTGGATCTTATGGCAATTTGTGCCGATTTCATAGGGGTCATTTGCATTGGGGCTAGCCCTGCAAACGGACCGAATTTCACCAATTTCAACAGAGTTCATCCTATGGCCGATTAAGGCTTAAACACCAAATTTCATCCAAATATATTCATATTTGCGACCTGTACTTTGATTAAAGTTTTACATGGACACACAGACGGACGGGCGGACAGACGGACGGACATCGTTATATCAACTCAAAGAGTGATTCTAAGTGGATCGGCATAATAAGAGATAGGTCTAGGTCAAATATTTTTGGTAGTCACAAACAGCAGCACAAAGTCATTATACCCAAACCCCAAAGTGGTATAGGTTAGTAAAAACTAAAAAAGAATGAAGACAAGATAATAGAAAAAATCGAATGGCTGGTAAGAAACATTAGGGGTTGTCGAAAAGAAATGTGACCGACAGAATGGCAATACCAATGAAGGATGCATACAGCATGCTCTACAGCATGCTCTTTTTTTTCAGACGATAAACGAAAGAATATATTTCGTTTATGCGCTGGGGCCAGAATAATAGGTTATTTAAATGGTCATATTGAATATTCAGAAAG
Organism: Cordilura impudica; assembly: GCA_963682025.1. Taxonomy (NCBI): domain Eukaryota; kingdom Metazoa; phylum Arthropoda; class Insecta; order Diptera; family Scathophagidae; genus Cordilura; species Cordilura impudica. The sequence goes on from CAVMKG010000096.1 coordinate 50,039, forward strand.
AAACCGTATTTGCGCAGAAGCCTCTCGACGGGGTTGTACAAATCTTATTATTTAGATCATAATTCAATTCGTAAACAATTCTGCAGTCATTTGTTTTTTCATACTCTAGATAAATTGGAACTATGGCAAGAAAATGAACAGATATGCAAAGCAATAAAAAAAAATGAGAACATTTTCAGGAAAAAGTTCAAAGATTTTAATATGATAAGCGACCAAGCTTTTTTAAAAAAAGATATTAGTAGATATAACAAAAATTTAATATTAATTTTCGTGAAAAATTTAGGAATAAAGTATTTTTATTCTATATTTGCTAGAATGCGAAACAAATTAAGAAAATGGAAGATCTCCTGCATCGTATCCTAATTTTATGGAAACATTAAAAAATGACAATTACTCATTATTTAAGCCCAGAAACAATCAGTGTGTGATTTGTGCTTAAAATACAAAGCAAATAATTTATCACAAGATCAGTTCGAGGAAAATATAGACTGAATCGAGTTTATAAGAAGTGAAAAGCAAAATAACATAGAAAATGCTAAATCGTGATTGTCTCTGCAGTTTTGTTAAAATATGCAAGCAGTTAAAATTGTAGCATAACTAATGGAATGTGAATGTGACTCAAACCATTCTCTTATAGAAAGAAAAATTAAAGACAAGTAAATCGATTTATGTTCGCAGCTTGTAGATTTGATAAAAAATGCACAAAAAAATCCTGCTTCAAGTTGATCATTTGAATCACCAATACTTTGACGACTATGGATCTCTTCCGAAGCGATATTCATCAATTCGACCAGGTAATTTATATTTTAATATTGCTGCTGATTTATAAATTTGTAATATTTTTTTATCACATACCTATAGGCAAAAAAAAGAGAGCGCACTCTTAATATGATCTGTGCTTTGGCCTACGATCCCAGCCATATTTTCAATTTCAAAACTAATATAACAGATGAATACGAGCAGCTTCCACAAAAAATGGGAAAAAAGTTTGCTGATAGTAAACCTCGCAAATTACATCTGGAGAAAATAAAAATTTCTAAGCAAAAATAAAAACACCTGCAAGATCGCAAGTCACTTCTTACAGAGGGCCGTCGTTTTTTTATGATAGCATTCCCCATGAAAACTAATAAATGTAGTGCAACATTTTTGTTTTTCAAAACTATTCTAATCTATAATGTTAATAGGCAAGGCAATTTGTTGTGACCGATGTAAGTTTTACAGTTTTATCCCGAATTTGACAAAAAAAATTTCATTTGGAAGGTATTTCTTTTTAGCTGTTACCCAGATTTACAGATTTTTATCGTCTGAAATATTTTTTTTTCGTTTAAAATTGCTACTAACACATACATAAAATTATACAATGCTATTTGTGTGTTTATTCAATTTTTTAATGTGTTTATGTTATTGTGTTGAGTTTATTTTCTTCATTTAAAATGATTTAAATTGTGGAGCATATTTTTAGGATCTTTATTAAATGAAAAAAAAATATTTCCTTAAATTTGCACTCGAATTTCGAGTGCTGGAATCTGCAAGTATTTATTTAATGTCTTATTAATTTATTTTAAACTGAACTAATTTTGTTTTTCTTCTTTAATGTTTATAATACACAAGATCTCCTTAAAATTTAAAAAAACTAAATGAAATATTAAATATATATATACTAACCATTTCATTTGATAAAAACAGTGGGCCAAAATTTTTTTTATAATATTAATCTCATTGTACTTACGTTTATTTGTTTAAGAAAAAATAAAATGAAAAGAATGAAACTAACATAACTTATTAGATTTCCTAAAAATAATACGTTCAATCAGGTAATACATAATTCGGTATATTTTAAGTAACAATTGAAAAAATGGTTACTTATTTTTTAACTTATTATTAGATCTGAAGCTTCTCCTGTAAAAAAAAAATGAAAACTGTATTTACTTTTGAATTTCGTGCAACGATATATTCTAATAAACAAAGAAAACTTTTCATTAGGTTACGGACATTAGGCAACACCATTTCACGGTACGAAAACAATATCATACAATCGTTTACGAACACATTGCGTATGTTCATACACTACAAAATAATTTGGTCAGGGTATAATTATATGTATGTAGCTACTGAAAATATTGGACCTAGACACATTTTTATAAAACCGATTGATCCAAAATATAAGCATTTGTCATAAGTAGAAAGTAAACTTTTGAAATTGGTAAGAATCGGTGCATATTTATACCTAGACTTGCAAATGACCTCTATGAGATCGACCTAAATTGCCATAAGAATATATATACATATATATAAAAAAATACAAATATATACAAAAAAAATCATTGCACAGAGTTTTTTCATATGTTTTTGCAAAAACTAAGAGACTTTACCGAATATGGTCAGGATCGGTCAATTTTTCGACCAAACACTGCTACTTAAGCTTCTTTTTTATCCAATTAGTGGGACCTGATACCCCTTCT
>CAVMKG010000096.1:57500-247261 GCA_963682025.1 Cordilura impudica
GGTGCCGTTTCAAGCAAAAGACCTTCATACAAAATATTATCATCATTTCAATCAACACAGTCATCTTTTTATTGGATTCATACAATTTCTTAGCATTTTCTATCTCAATCGGTGTTGTAATTTTTAAATGATCCTTGCATGTGTTCATCACTGCTTTAAATAAAATAGGGACTTTTGCGTTTAACTCCTTTGAATATAAGGCTTTTTAATTTTATTTGTTCTTTTAATTGTATTAACGATGATCATCAAGTTTTCCCTCCTTTAATTTTATAATTTTTTCCTTCTGATTATGATTTTCAACCTGAAGCTCGTTAATTTTCCCATTTATTCCACCTACTTTGCGCTTAACGTCCTCGAAATCATCTTTCGTTGACATTTTTTCTAGTCTTTCATATAAAAGGGCAGCCATCATGTTTGCCATTTCTCATTTAACAATCCGCAGAGGTTTATATATGATTTCGTTTCAATATTTGCAGTGGCATTTCAATCTGTGATGCCGGCTTTGTTCGACCCATAACATACAAACCTGCTCGAAATAATGACACACAATATTATCCTAATTTAAATCCCCGGTAAATGGTTTATGTTATCAATAGGCGTGATTTCAAGAAACAGCCAGATAGCCGAACATTATAGGGATCAAGAGTTATACACTTTATGGCGTCGGAAATTATTTTTCCAAAACGTTACGTTATAACAAAGTGATATACAATGAATGACAATATATTGGTAACATGTAAGTTAACAACAGAAATATTATAGAATCATAAAAAAAACAACAACAACAGCTACAACAGATAACAAACTACAAAACGTGCCAACGCTAAATTTGTCAATTCAACAAACACAAATATTTCAAAACAACAACAACTGCAACAAATAACGAATTGCCCAACAGTAAATTCTCAGACGAAATTTAAGCCACACGCGCAGCAAACAAGTGGCCTGATGGTGGGAAACACAACATCAGCAGTTTCAGTATTTTCATTATTATATTTAGAAATTTTAATTGTAAATTCTTGCAGTCAGTTGAGTGAAACCAAAAATAAAGGTTCTATTGTTAACTATCAGTTAACAATAAAAAAATAATTTTTTTTAAAAAAATAAACATAAATTTATTTAATTGGCGCCCGAGCAGGGACCCTTAAAAAAAGGTTCTTTGTCGTATAAATAAAACCCTCGGAAAAAGGGTTTTCCCGGTAGATTAATTAATAGATCGCGGAAATAGTGCGCCGTAGTAACCTCTTCGGAAACTAAGAGGTAAACCGGAGGTCTCAAAGGAGATCAGCGGCCGTGATATAAACAGTAAGAAACATTTTTTTTTAAAAATAAGTTTTACAACAATTAGATAAACATAAAAAAAAACAACCTAATTTAGAAAATATAAAGTGAACTGGAAATAATCAGAAAAGAAAAAACACAAGAAAAAAAATTGAAAAATTAAATCAAATAACAAAAATTTTAAATAAATAAAAAAATTGAAAATTAAAAATTAAAAAATACGAATTAAATTGAAAAACTGAATAAAAATTTTTTTTTGAAATTAATCAAATTAAATAAAAATTTGAAAATAAGAACTAAATAAAATAAATAAGTTGATGAAAAAAAATAAGAATCTGTGAAACTAATTGTCGAGGAAACGTTTTGGCAATTAAAAGCAAGCAACGAGAGTCAAAAATCAGGGGAAGTCTGCAATCATCATCCTCTCCGTCATCATGTTCCAGATATTAATGTAAGAATATTATTAAGTTCATTATCAATTGGTTTCCTTATTTTAATTTAATTACATTAAGATTTTTTCCTTTTTTCAAAACTCGTCCTTACTATCTTGAGTTAGTTGAAATTTTTTCATTAATATTTGTTGTTATAAATTTTATTTCCTGAAATCGGTTTTAAATTTTGTTTTTATCCTTGAACTTGATCGAGATTTGCGAAATAAATACTTTACATTCGATTTTTTTTTGTCCCTTAATTTCGAAATCATTTAACCGGTATGCCCGACGAAACCATCGATCAGCTGACTGAGAGACTAAGTAGGACACTGACAATGGCACAAACGACCGAGGCATCAGTAGGTTTTACTACACTACAGAAGGAACAGATAGCCCTCATGATAAGGGAGGCTATTGAATCATCGTCCGACCATTTGGCGGATGAGGGGGCCGATCACCCCATAGGTACAGTTACTACCAGGTTGGAGGAACTGGACAAGGTTCCCGACATAGTTAGGTCTTTGAGGGAGTTTTCTGGTAGGCCGGGAGAATTTAACTCTTGGCGAAAGTCCGTGGAGAGGGTTTTGAAGCTCTATGATTCGGTGAGAGGTACCGGAAGGTATTATGCAATTCTACACACTATTCGCACAAAAATCGTGGGGGACGCAGACACTGCCTTGGAGTCATATAGGACACCATTGGATTGGCCACGAATAAGAAAATGTCTCGCAATGCATTATTCTGATAAGAGGGACATCGGGACCTTGGAATACCAGATGATGGTATTATGCCAAGGTAACAGGAGCATAACGGAATTCTATCAAGTCGTTTACCAACACCTTTCACTGTTGCTTGATAAGGTCTCTTCCCTGGACCTGGAGGAAAATAGCCTTCACGCTATGACGAACACCTACAGGGAGAAAGCACTGGACACGTTCGTAAGAGGACTAAATGGAGATTTACCGAAATTGCTAAGTGTGCGTGAACCAACATCTTTGCCACAGGCACTACATATTTGCCTAAAGTTGGACAATATGACTTTCAGGAGAAATTACGCACATGGACAGTCTATCAGGAATAATGTACAGAAGGATAGGATCGGTACGGCAACTTTCGTAACTGGCAGAGTATTTTATCCCGAACTCGCTTATGTTGGTGGAACACCACTCATTAGACCACCTATACCACCTCGACATAATCCCGTTTCAAACTTTAACCGAAATCCAAACTTCCATTCGAACTTTTATCCAACTCAAAATCGCAATCCAAATTTAGGTCATAACCCAAACTTCCAATCTAATGTTAATTTTACTTATAATCATAACCGAAACTTACCTGTAAATTCTGGGTGGAATGCGGGCACTCAAAACAATCCTCAGAATCAACGAGTAGAACCAATGGATGTGGATAAATCAATCCAAACCCACCAGGTCAATTATATGAACAGACCACACAACAACGTAGCACTAAAGAGATCAACAGCCGCGTCCTTTCAGGCTCCAGCGAATAAATTTCAACGGAATTTTCATATAGATACAGATTATATGCCGGAGGAAAATTATTGTGGCTACTATCCACCGGAAGAAGCTGAGGTAAACCATCGTCACGCGAGTGTGGAACCAGAGTACGCTCAAGATTACTTTCAACAAATTCCTGAGGAATTAGCTACTCTTGAAAAACAGGAAGAAGAAACTGACGATGTCCAACTTGCAGTAAATTTTTTAGACTAAACTGTTCCTCATTACCTTATTTCGAAGCAAAAATGGGGAACGACCAAAAATTAAAAATTTTATTGGACACTGGCAGCAACAAAAATTACATCAACCCTAAATTTATAACAAACCCAAAGCAAAACGAAAGAAATTTTAACGCAAAATCCGTTAAGGGAGACATTAAAATTACACAACACAAATTTTTGAAATTGTTTGATGATACTCCCATAAAATTTTTCCTTTTACCAGAATTAAAAACATTTGATGCAATATTAGGGCCTGAAGGAATGTTCAGCTGTCATTTATACAGCGGAGGACTGTTTCACCGTTAGTGGGGATAGGAAAATTCCAATTAAACAATTCATTTCTCAGAATGTTAATAATATTGAAATCAGGACAAACCATCTTTCAGGGAGTCGAAAAAAATTATTGGAAAACATTTTCGATCGCCACAGGAATTTATTTGCGGACCCAGATGAAAGCCTTACGTACACAACTAGGGTGGTAGGTGAGATAAGAACAACAACTGAAAATCCCGTTTATTCTAAAAATTATCCTTATCCAATGGCTCTTAGGAGTGTTGTGGACGATGAAATATCCAAGTTATTAAGGGACCAAATAATCCGACCATCGCGTTCTCCCTACAACTCACCAATTTGCATAGTCCCCAAAAAACAGGATGCATCCGGAAGGGATAAGTATAGAGTTGTGGTAGACTTTAGGAAACTTAATACAGTAACCATCGCGGATAAATACCCCATCCCCGAGATAAACGACGTGCTTTCACATTTGGGAGGGAATAAATATTTTACAGTCATCGATTTAAAGAGTGGTTTCCACCAAATACCCCTTAGGATGGAAGATATAGAAAAAACGGCATTTTCGGTCAACAATGGAAAGTATGAATTCTTGCGATTGCCGTTTGGATTAAAAAATGCTCCATCGATATTCCAACGTGCGCTGGATGACATTTTAAGGGAACACATTGGTAGGAGGTGCTATGTTTATATTGATGATATTATCATTTTCAGCAAAGACGAGGATTCACATTTCAAAGACCTGGAGGCCATTTTCAAAACACTAAATGAGGCTAATATGAAAATACAGCTGGATAAATGCGAGTTTTTCAAGGAGGAAGTCGAATTCCTCGGGTTCATCGTTTCTTATAACGGAATAAAAGCTAACCCAAGGAAAGTTCAGGCAATTGTAGAATTCCCCTATCCTAATAATGTGAAGGAACTTCGATCGTTCCTTGGTCTTTCAGGATACTACAGAAGATTCATAAAAGGATATGCGAACATCGCAAAGCCACTGACGAAACTCTTACGAGGAGACGGAGGCTTGATATCCAGAACAGAATCAAGCAGGAGGAAAATTGAACTGGATAATGAAGCGAAACATGCTATTGATAATTTGAAAAACGCCCTAATATCACAGGAGGTGACATTATCGTATCCTGACTTCCACAAAGAATTCCAATTAACTACAGATGCATCCAATGTTGCTATCGGAGCAGTACTTAGCCAGGACGACAGGCCGATTTCCTTCATTTCGAGAACATTAACGGGATCGGAGGAAAATTATGCAGCGAACGAAAGAGAAATGTTGGCTATAATCTGGGCCCTAACAAATCTAAGAAACTATCTATACGGATCAGTCAAAGTCATAATTTACACCGACCACCAACCCCTGACTTATGCTTTGAGCAATAAGAATAATAATGCGAAGATGAAAAGATGGAAATCGATATTGGAGGAATACAACTATGAAATGCAGTATAAACCAGGTAAAAGTAATGTTGTGGCCGATGCACTCTCTAGACCCCCTGGAACGAACATCAACTCTCTAACAGGAACAGTGCATAGTAGCGACAGCTCTCCAGAGGAACTCATAGCTAGTGTCGAAGTGCCCATAAATGCATTCAAAAATCAAATCTTTTTGCAAATGGACGATACTCCAGCATACCAATTCCAAATAATTTTCCCAGGTTATCATAGACATTCGATTACGGAACCGGAATATGATACTGAAAAACTAATTTCCATCTTGAAGAGATACCTTAACCCGTCTGTTATAAATTGCATTAAAACGCCAGAATTTATTATGGGAAAAATTCAAGAAATTTACCCACATCATTTCGGAAATTTTAAAATTCGGTTTACTCAAAATGTTGTCGAAGATATTTTGTCTGAATCCGATCAGGAAACTCTAATTATAGAAACACATAACCGCGCGCACAGAAATGCTGTGGAAAACAAGTTACAGATATTGGAAAAAGCGTACTTTCCCAGCATGTTTTCTAAAATCAAAAGAATATTGAAAATGTGCTCCACATGCAGGAAAAATAAATACGATAGACATCCCAACCAACCGAAATTGAACGCTACACCAATACCAAACTACCCAGGTCAGGTTATTCATATTGACATTTTTTCAACCGATAGGAAATTGGTATTGACAGCCATAGATAAATTCTCAAAGTACGCCCAAACGAAAATTCTTCAGGGAAAATCAATAGAAGATATTAGGAGACCCTTGAGGGATATTTTGTTTTTCTATGGAGTTCCCAAAACGGTTGTCATGGACAACGAAAAATCGTTGAACTCTGCAACCATACTTTTCATGATGAAGGATGAATTGGGTATAGAGGTATTTACAACACCACCATACAAAAGCGAAGCCAACGGTCAAATTGAAAGATTCCATTCAACATTAGCCGAAATTTTAAGATGTCTCAAAGATGAAGGTATTTGCAGGAATTTTGAAGAACTATTGGAAAGGTCTGTTAACGAATATAATCACTCAATACATTCCACAATCGGTAGGAAGCCAGTCGATATGTTTTTCGGGAGGACTGTGGATTTCTCCCCTGGAAGCTATGAAAGAACCAGGGAAAATAACATCACGATGCTGAAAAGGAAACAGGAAAAGGATTTGAACTACCACAACAAAGATAAAAAAGAAGTTAAGCAATACATACCCGGACAAGAGATTTTCGTAAGAATTAATAAAAGATTAGGTACTAAATTAACCGAAAAATTCAGACGTGAACTAGTGAAGGAAAATAGACATTCGACCGTAGTGACCGAAAGTGGGAGAGTCGTTCACAAAAAACATATAAAGAACTAAATCTTATTACATTTTCTTACATGTTATTCCTGATGCTTGGATACTCCATAGGTGAGTTCCAGATAATGGATTACTCCAACTCTAGACTAGTCGTGATCAATACAGGAACGGCGAAAATTCAAAACGGTGTGTTCAAACTTGTCCACACGATTGACCTGAGGGAATACGAAGATATGATAGGGAAATTGGAGAACGGAATTGACTTACGCGACAACGATGATAACTCATTATTACCTTACTTATCCTATACCATATCACAAATTAAATCCTGTTTATCCAGACTAAAATCCAAGACGATGGCAAAGAGGTCTCTTGACTTCATTGGTACCGCCTGGAAATGGTTGGCCGGCAGTCCGGACCACCATGATTTCGAAATAATAGAAGATAAAATGAATAATGTTCTAGTTAACAATAATAATCAAATTGTAATCAATCAATTAACAATAGATAAAGTAAATCAACTCTCAAAGGTTACTAGTAACATTTCTAAACTATTAGAAAATAAGGATAAAGGTGAAAAATTGTTAGATTTTAAGTATAAACTTGAAATTATTAAAGAGGAACTATCTAATATCGAATATGCCATCCATTGGGCTAAATCAAACATTGTTAATTCATTTATTTTTTCTAATACTGAGGTTAATACTTTGAGAGATATTTTTTACAATGATAATATTCCATTTGGTAATATGGACGAGTTACTAAATTTTTCAAAAATTAAAGTCGCCTCGAATAATATTGAAATTGTTTACATTGTCAATATTCCAACAACTAATAATGAAAATTGCGACAATTTGTTAATTAAACCTGTAAGAAAAGATAATAAAATAATTAAGACAATATTTAAAAATGTTTTGAAATGTAACGATAAGATATTTGGTATAAAAAATGACTGCAAGAATTATAATAAGATAAGTATTTGTGAAATAGATAATATCTTGGACATCAGTAATTCTGACTGCATCCCAAATCTGCTGAAAAGTAAACCATCCCGCTGCACAACAACCAACGACGAGCATGTGGCACCAGTGGAAGAAATAGATGACAGCATGATATTATTAAACGAATACAAAGGGCAAATTGAAATAGACAATTCAACAATCAACATAGCTGGCACATTCATAGTTCATCACCTGAATTCTACAGTACGAATTGGAAATCGAACATAACGGGTGATTTTTTTGAGGTTAGGATTTTCATGCATTAGTATTTGACAGATCACGTGGGATTTCAGACATGGTGTCAAAGAGAAAGATGCTCAGTATGCTTTGACATTTCATCATGAATAGACTTACTAACGAGCAACGCTTGCAAATCATTGAATTTTATTACCAAAATCAGTGTTCGGTTCGAAATGTGTTTCGCGCTTTACGTCCGATTTATGGTCTACATAATCGACCAAGTGAGCAAACAATTAATGCGATTGTGACCAAGTTTCGCACTCAGTTTACTTTATTGGACATTAAACCAACCACACGAATGCGTACAGTGCGTACAGAAGAGAATATTGCGTCTGTTTCTGAGAGTGTTGCTGAAGACCGTGAAATGTCGATTCGTCGCCGTTCGCAGCAATTGGGTTTGTGTTATTCGACCACATGGAAGATTTTACGCAAAGATCTTGGTGTAAAACCGTATAAAATACAGCTCGTGCAAGAACTGAAGCCGAACGATCTGCCACAACGTCTAATTTTCAGTGAATGGGCCCTAGAAAAGTTGGCAGAAAATCCGCTTTTTTATCGACAAATTTTGTTCAGCGATGAGGCTCATTTCTGGTTGAATGGCTTCGTAAATAAGCAAAATTGCCGTATTTGGAGTGAAGAGCAACCAGAAGCCGTTCAAGAACTGCCCATGCATCCCGAAAAATGCACTGTTTGGTGTGGTTTGTACGCTGGTGGAATCATTGGACCGTATTTTTTCAAAGATGCTGTTGGACGCAACGTTACGGTGAATGGCGATCGCTATCGTTCGATGCTAACAAACTTTTTGTTGCCAAAAATGGAAGAACTGAACTTGGTTGACATGTGGTTTCAACAAGATGGCGCTACATGCCACACAGCTCGCGATTCTATGGCCATTTTGAGGGAAAACTTCGGAGAACAATTCATCTCAAGAAATGGACCGGTAAGTTGGCCACCAAGATCATGCGATTTGACGCCTTTAGACTATTTTTTGTGGGGCTACGTCAAGTCTAAAGTCTACAGAAATAAGCCAGCAACTATTCCAGCTTTGGAAGACAACATTTCCGAAGAAATTCGGGCTATTCCGGCCGAAATGCTCGAAAAAGTTGCCCAAAATTCGACTTTCCGAATGGACCACGTAAGACGCAGCCGCGGTCAACATTTAAATGAAATTATCTTCAAAAAGTAAATGTCATGGACCAATCTAACGTTTCAAATAAAGAACCGATGAGATTTTGCAAATTTTATGCGTTTTTTTTTAAAAAAAAGTTATCAAGCTCTTAAAAAATCACCCGTTACTTAACAACCCAAGTCTCCCTTACTAAACCTTTACCTGCCCTACTGCAACCAAGTAGCTCTAGTATCCAGGAACAAGTGATAACATTGGAAAGAATGGAGGCAGTTAATGTTAACAACTCTCACATAATCGACAAACTGCAAATCGAAAATAAAATAAATCTAACCATCAACATTGGACTGGTAATGACCATCATAATATCAGCTACCATTATCTACTTTATAAGAAGGAAGAAGAGAAATGAAAACCACAAAGATCGAAATAATTCATCCAAAAATAATGTAAAGTCCAATAAAACGGAGCAGAGAATAGAAATTGCAGAGAATGTTCAAATAAGCACCAATCCAAAAACCTCTTTATCATTACCATCAAGAGGTCCCAAAAACAAGAAGATTCATGACCTTCCATTTTTTTGAAATATGGCTATTCATGCGGGGACGCATGAACTTGAAGGGGGAGGAGTTAACAACAGAAATATTATAGAATCATAAAAAAAACAACAACAACAGCTACAACAGATAACAAACTACAAAACGTGCCAACGCTAAATTTGTCAATTCAACAAACACAAATATTTCAAAACAACAACAACTGCAACAAATAACGAATTGCCCAACAGTAAATTCTCAGACGAAATTTAAGCCACACGCGCAGCAAACAAGTGGCCTGATGGTGGGAAACACAACATCAGCAGTTTCAGTATTTTCATTATTATATTTAGAAATTTTAATTGTAAATTCTTGCAGTCAGTTGAGTGAAACCAAAATAAAGGTTCTATTGTTAACTATCAGTTAACAATAAAAAAATAATTTTTTTTAAAAAAATAAACATAAATTTATTTAATTTGTACAATGTTTTAAATTTTGTAACGTCGCAAAACACAACGTACATAACTATTAACCACAGACAATAACAACTCAATAATATACATGACACTAACTGACTACGACCACCCATACTTAATCGTACATGACTTCATACACATTAACAACACATTTACTAACTGAACCTATACCAAGCAGAGTACACACAAGTACTATCTGTAATAATAATTATTGATTCTCATTCAGTCAATATATTAGTTTAGATAAGTAAACAAGGTTGGTATAGGCAAAGGCAGTCAAGTCGAGTTAATGACAAGACTCTGGGTTAAGTCTAATTAATGACGAAACCTTGTGTCGGAACAATCTGCCACTACGTAGATATATCCAAGGACATACTTTATACTGATGATCGACCTCGGTCGTCATCAATAAATTTTACTCTACCAACCTTCGGTTGACTGCTCTCGCTACTCCAGCAACCTTCAGTTGACTGCTCTCGCTACTCCAGCAACCTTCGGTTGACTGCTCTCGCTACTCCAGCAACCTTCGGTTGACTGCCCTCGATACTCCAGCAACCTTCGGTTGACTGCTCCCGCTACTCCAGCAACCTTCGGTTGACTGCTCTCGCTACTCCAGCAACTTCTGTTGACTGCTCTCGCTATTCCAGCAACATTCGGTTGACTGCTCTCGTTAATTCTTTTATTCTACTTTCAGGTCGGCGATTGCCATCAACCTACGTTACCATTACAGCCGATCCTTGCCGAACAGACAAGTCAGCCGACAACTAAGTGAAGCAGCCGAGCTACCATAACAACCGATCTGCTCCGAGCAGCCTCGCCAGCCGACAATTCAACAGCCGAGCTACCATAACAACCGACCTACACCGAGCAGCCACGCCAGCCGACGATCCAACAGCCGAGCTACCATAACAACCGATCTGCACCGGGCAGCCGCGCCAGCCGACAATTCAACAGCCGAGCTACCATAACAACCGAGCTGCAGCGAGCAGCCACGCCAGCCCTCAATTCAACAATCGAGCTGCCATCACAACCGATCTGTACCGAGCAGCCACGCCAGCCGACAATTGAACAACTGAGCTGCCATCACAACCGATCTGTACCGAGCAGCCAAGCCAGCCGACACTTCAACACCCGAGTTACCATCACAACCGATCTGTACCGAGCAGCCAAGCCAGCCGACAACTCAACAACCGAGCTGCCATTATAACCGATTACTCCCGATTGCTGCCGATTAAGTAATCAGGACGATGGCTGCCGATTAAGTAATCGATTCACCAGCAAAACCGACTGCTACCGATTACGCAGCCGACTTACCGATACCACCAACCACAGCCGATATTGTCGATCTACGGATAAACGAACCATCTCAACCCCGATAAGAAGCCTCGAAGATCCGAATAAGAGACAAAGAGCCATCCGCCAGTGTGTCATTATTTATAATATATATATATATATATATATATATATATATATATTAATTAATCAATAAAATTAATTAATCAATAAAACTCAGTTTATACTCAATCTTAAGGAAGGAAAATAACTGAATTATTATTTAAGGTTTTGAGGGTCCTTAACTAGACCCTGGACGCGACTGACTAACCCAGCCCCAAGATAAAACACTCGTTACAATTTGCCAATTTTATTTTTTAATAATTTCGCGTCGTAAAATTATGTTTTTTGCGAAATCCCTCTCAGGTGTGTCCTTTAATGGAAGAAAATTTGTTACAAAGAATACAATTTAAAAGAATAGATGAACGACAAAAAAAATGAAAAACAATGGCAAATTTTAACCTTCTGTACCAGGGTTGATTAAACCAATAAAAATAGAAGATGACATGAAAGCAAATGTATACAATCTTAATCGTTATTTAAATATCTATAAGGGGTGGACCATTTTCAACGTACGATATTAATTGTAAGTAAAAGAAAATATTTTCAGGGAATTATCTGAATTTTTCTCTATAATGATAGAAAGATCAATGGCAATAATGTGTGAAATAAAATGTCGGCTAAATGCTCGCCACGGCTTCGTTGGCATACCTTTATTCGATGGTCCATATTTTCGATGACGCTGAGTTTTAATTGAGATTCAGTGTCGTTAATGTGCCGAATTGTCTATCCTTTTTGCACTTGAACTGTTCTTGGTTTATTGAAGTACACCTTTTCTTTTAAATACCCACATTGCAAAGAAGTCCAACGGTTTTAAGACATATCATCTTGAAGGCCAATTGACGTCGACGTGAAACAACACGGCCATTGGATATCTGGCCCTAAAGACCCGTTGCACAGTGGACAATTTGACGAGAAGGCGGTCAAAAATCTATAACTTTTGATTGGATCGGAATTTTGATATGCATTTTTTCTTATTTGGTAGGTGAGACTTTAGCCTTTAAGTTTTGATATAAAACGTAATTCTGGACCGAAAATGAAAAAAGTTACGGAGGGTTTAAAATACATTTTAATTTGTAGTTAAATTTTAGTACAAAAGTGAAGTGTTAAAAGGTAAAAAAGGTTCTTTTTTAATACAAAGTCTTATTTTTTCAGTTAATTTTACAACTAATACATTTTAACAATTTTTAAAGTTAATTTTTTTTCAGAAAACGCCAAACTTTGGCCCCCGTAAACTTTTTAGTCCTAATGTGCACAAGGGCCAAAGCTTGTTTTTTTTTTTTTTTTTTTTGAAAGATCCCGAGTTAAAATATAATTTATAAAGCAGCCAACGTAACAGTTACCTTATATTGATTCAAGATAGAGAAGTTTCAATGAAAAACTCGTAAGTTTTTGCTTTAGTTAAATTTTTTTTATTGTCTTTTTAAATATTTCTATATCAATATTTATGGTAAATTTATGAAATATAACAATTTTTATTGTAAATTTACAAGATATATAAATTTTTAAATCAAGAAAATTTTTTAACTATATAAAAAAAGTGTAACTTATTGTTAGTGTAATGAAAAAGTACTTTAAATCAACCAATTTTAGTAAAAGATTCTTCTAAATAGCCTTGATTTTCATCTTCTAGAAGTTGTTTAGCTTCTTCGTCTAATTCAATAGAGGTAGTTTTCCATTCTTGACGAATGTTGGACATATATGGATCTGAAGTGCACAACAAAATAGTGGTAAGGTCTTTATTAGTACAACATCTGGACATTTTCCAATAGAGGTAGTTTTCCATTTTTGACGAATGTTGGACATATATGGATCTGAAGTGCACAACAAAATAGTGGTAAGGTCTTCATTAGTACAACATCTGGACATTTTCCTTGTGTTGTGCTCGCGAAAGAATCTGTAGTCTTTGTTCCTTTTTTCTTGCGCTTCTTCAGATAGATCTCCTATTGCTAGCATATTGTTTTGAATTATTTGTTCCCCATGGTACAAAATTTTATGAACTGTAGATGGCATATATCTCCAAGAGTATTTTTCATTATAAAGTATAGCTGTTTTCTTGGCGTACTCTTCAAATTATTTTGCATTTATCTTTCTGCTGCATGCTAGAACTTGTAATATGATTTTGAATCGTCTTATTAATTCATGATCTACATCTGTGATAGATGCTGCAGTTTCCGGATCGGAAAAAAATCTCCTTGCAGTATTTCTATCATTTGTGTGTCCTTCCCCTTGTTTTGGTTGATCGATTACGAGCCCTAGCTGTAGATATTTTTGTTGAATTTGTTTTTTTTTTGCTTTCTTTTTTCTTCATTTTCTTTGTTTTTTCTCACTGTTTCGGCTAACGGACCAAATTCCAAATCATAACCCAATTTAAGAATATGCTCCATAAAACGTATTCTAGTATGAACAGGGGACATTCTAAATTCGTAGGCTTCCTTAAAACTATCATCTTCTGGTGGGGGTTGGCTTAACTGACTTGATGTCTTTTGGCATATAATGCAGCTTCACGTTGACTTTGTTCCAGTTAAAGCTTGTGCAACTTTTCCATCAATCATTGTGAGACGCATTTTAAAATTTACTTCAATGTCTTGGTCATCAAATTTAAATATTACTGGTTGAAGTTCCTTAATTGGATCTTTTATTTTTTGAACTTCTTCAGTTATGACATCTTTGGTTTCCTTTTTGAATGGAAATTTTATTGCTCTGCAATACTTTGTTGAAGAAGGAATTTCATTTTTCCATATATCAATTTCTGTTGTTCTACTAGTTGACGGCTCTAAGACGCTATACCTTTTTGTTAAGCGCAATGGAATGCAAGATACCATAAATAAATTAGCATTTGATGAATTTTCGGCATTAAATTGCTTGTATTGTTTCTGACCAGAGGATCCATCACATCCCCATTTAGAAATTAAAGTAATGCTGCCATTACCAATTTGTTTTAAATGATCAGTATCAAGCATATATAGCAATCGTTCTGCAGTATGTTCAAGGAGATCTTGCAATTTTATTTCTGCTGATGTTGAAGTGACACTAATAGCAGATTGTGAAGGTAAGCATTCTTTTTTGGCAGAAACTAAATCTCGATACTCTGGAAAAATTCCACAATTCTTTTCATTGGTTCGCTTCCGCAATTCCTTATATTGATTTTTGGTCAATTTCAAATCCAAAAATAGGGCGAACGCTTCTTCCGGCGTAAATTTCTTATCTTAAATTGGTGTAGGAATGCTTTTCAAAATCCTCTTTCTGCGCCTTGGGCTCGCTTCTACTATTTTTTCAATTATTTAAATTTTATTTTTTTTTATTTTGGGTTGGTTGAATTTGGTGCAAAAATGAATCCTTAATAATTCTTTGAGAAATTTCTTCATTGATATTCTCCAGCTTACGCCTTCGAGATCTTTCACTACATCCGTCAATTGGTTTTGCTGGTCGACCAATTTTTCCACTTTCGTTGGCAGTTGTAGATGCACTCTCAAAAATAAGTTCCTTTATTAACCAGTCTTGGTAACGTTTGTACATCTATGCCTTGCTATGAGAGCAAAATTAGTTATTTTTCCTTTGTGCATTTCAATGTCTTCTAGGTTACAATTCTTAAAGAAGTCGTTGCTCACTATGTGCAAAATTACATCATATACATAATTTCGTTGAAAATATATATCTGCCAGATCTCTGTAACAGTACTTAGCCATTGCACAAATTGTAATGAATAATAATTGTGGAAACATTATTATAAATACTCTTTCTTGCAATTATGTAAAATAAAAATCTGTATCTTTTATTACCACTTTTAGAAGCATAAAAAACCCACACCCTAACCCCTTTTAAAAGGCGAAGCATACCTGCTCATATCTTAAAGGGCTATGTCGCAATAGTTTTTTTTTTACCATTTACCTGTTATTTAAATTATTTCCCATTTTGTCAGGTATTTAAACTATATAACTCTAATTCAGACTATTAATGTTTTTAAAGATACCTATGTAAATGTACCTGTAACAATTAATCTCAACCCTTTTTTATAAGTATATAACAACTCCTGACAACTCTACCGACACGCAAAAAAATACACCGCGGTGCATCGGTACGACCAACTTTTGTATTCATAACACTCAGACGGACGGACGGACATCGTTTAATCGACTGAGAAAGTGTTTTTGAGTCGATCCGTATAATAAAAGATGGATAAAGGTCCAATATTTTTGGCAGTTACAAACATCACCTCAAACTTAATATATCCTAACCACATAGTGGACAACTTTTGTGTTCATAAATTTTGCAGAAAATATCTAACCTTGGGTCAGAAAAATTGTTCTGGTGCACACGGGTGGAAACCGGCGGGTGTATAATGGAGTATAGGAGAGTTCGGACTATAGAACATTGCAAGATATTTTCTGACTGCTTTTGACTGGCAGGAGTTATGCTCTATTAAGTAGGAGATTTTCGGAAAATTTTGACCTTTTTTAATTTTTTTTTTTTTTTTAATTTCGGAATGACTCAGTGATTTTACGTTTTTAACATTAATAGCACGGGAGCCACAAAATTATACAAAATTTATTTCACTTCAAAATCTTTTAAATCAAAAAAGTTACAGTCATTCAAAAATAACAAGTAAGAAAATTATAGTCGGTCTAGACCGACTATACGATACCCTATACCATGCGTTTAGAAACCCTATCTCTTAGGCCCAACTAACTGGACATAGAAAATAAGCAAAACCCAAATTTGAGTGGAATTTTTATTAATTTTTTTGGCTGCAGATATGAAAAAGTTCATATCGGATGCTATATCTATATGGGGACAAAGTCCAAAAATGGACCAATCCTGATCATGTTTGGTAAAGCCTCTTGTATTTTGCAAAAATATATACAAACAAAATGTGAGAAAAATCAGTGCAATATTTTTGTTTTTAATAGATTTAAGTGAAGATCGGGAAGCAGTCTATATGGGCCCAAAGGGATCATTTTTGGACTACTCATTAGTGGATGTAATGAACGCATACAAACCCAATTTGAGTAAGATCTATATGACAATTTGGATCTTATGGCAATTTATGTCGATTTCATAGGGGTAATTTGCATGGGGGCTAGGTCTGAACATGGACCGATTCTCACCAATTTCAATAGCGTTCATCCCATGGCCGATTAAAGCTTACGTACCAAATTCCATCAAAATATATTCATATTTGCGACCTGCAGTTTGATTACAAGGTTTACATGGACACAGACGGACGGACGGACATTGTTAAATCAACTCAAAAAGTGATTCTGATTCAATCGGTATAATTAAAGATGGGTCTAGGTCAAATATTTTTGGTTGTTACAAACAGCAGCACAAAGTCATTATACCCAAACCACATAGTGGTATAGGGTATAAAAATTTGCAAAAAATTTTTAATTTTAGAAAAATACTGAGAAAGCCCATTTTCGAAGACCCTGTTCGCTGTGATATAGTTGAGATAGAGCTGCAATTTTTTGGCTCCCGAGGTTTACTAGTATTTACTTTCAAATGGATGACATAACTTTAAAATCGGTAACAAAAAAAAAAAAAAAACAAGTAAGAAAATTATAGTCGGTCTAGACCGACTATATGATACCCTATACCATGGTTTAGAGACCCTATCTTTCGGTCCAACTACTTCGATATAGAAAATAAGCATAAACCAAATTTGAATGCGATTTTTATTAATTTTTTTGGCTGCAGATATGAAAAAGTTCATATCGGATGCTATATCTGTAAAGGGACTAGGTCCAAAAATGGACCGATCCTGATCATGTTTGGTAAAGTCTCTTGTATTTTGCAAAAATATGTACAAACAAAATTTGAGGAGAATCAGTGCAATATTTTTGTTTTTTAATAGATTTAACTGAAGATCGGGAAGCAGCTCTATATGGGGTCAATTATGGCAATTTATGTCGATTTCATATGGGTAATTTGTATAGGGGCTAGGTCTGAACATGGACCGATTCTCACCAATTTCAATAGCGTTCATCCCATGGCCGATAAAAGCTTATATACCAAATTTCATCAAAATACATTCATATTTGCGACCTGCAGTTTGATTACAAGCTTTACATGGACACACAGACGGACGGACGGACGGACGGACGGACGGACGGACGGACGGACGGACATTGTTAAATCAACTCAGAAAGTGATTCTGATTCGATCGGTATAATTAAAGATGGGTCTAGGTCAAATATTTTTGGGTGTTACAAACAGCAGCACAAAGTCATTATACCCAAACCACATAGTGGTATAGGGTATAATGATTTTTGGCCGCCTTCTCAAAATATGGTCCAATGTGCGTTGTTAGAATTAAAGTTTTGTGAAGCGTTAAAAGGCAGGGAAGTAGATGTTTTTACCGTTAGTCTTAAGCAAAAGAAAACTTTTGAGAAATGTTCTATGAATACATGACATTCATAAATGATAGCACATTTGGTAATCTGTGAATCAATGTTGTATAAAATTTTAACTATGCATGCTATATTACTGCTATAATTATTGTTTATTTGCTGAACTTACATTAATATGTTTTCTTTCCAAAAATAAACGTATATTACCCAAAACTCCCATTAATTTGAAATACCGTTATCAAAATCTCTTACATCCCAATACTTAGCATATTAAATAAAGCGTTCAAACAGTATAACACAAATGCAACAAAGTTTTTGTTTAACAAAAATAATTAATTAATTCCTTTATTTATTGAACAAAAATAAAAAAATAATTAAAATATCATCTTAATAATTTATGACACCACCTTTTCTTTAATGCAGTCAAATGTTCTATTTTTCATAGATTTTATTAATTTATTCAAAAGAACTTGATTAAGTGCTTCCCATTCATTGAAAATTGAAATTTTTAGTTCGTTTACATTCATGTATTGACAATTGTCAGCGTAAATTAGCCTGACGAGACCTCCCCATATGTTTTCTATGGATTTCATATCAGGAGAGCAAGCAGGCCATTCCAAAACAGCGACATTATTCGGGCATAGCTATTCTTTTGTGAATATACTGGCATGACACGGTGCATTGTCTTGCTAAAAATTTAATTTTTTTTTCTGTATTAGCATGTAGAAATGGCTATAAACTGCATTGAAGCAATTGACAATAGTGGAAATTAGAAGTATAAATGCAAAAAATATTCAAAATTCAAAAATAACGATTGTTTGTTTGGACAGAGTTGTATCTTCTGAAATTAATACAAAGTAAAGCTGTATGGTACGAAAACTGAAAACTAACCACACTGCTCGTAGGCCTGACTTTAGGTGAGTGTGTTAAAGCGCTGACCAAAAAGTGCAAGTACGAGTGTATGTGAAGGTTCACGGTTCAAAACCTCACGGCCGCCCTAAGTAGAAAAAATTTTCATATAGAAACAATCTATTCAATTAAAACATAACAATTATCACAATGTTCAATAAATCGCTGATGAAGGCTGAAATGCCAGAAACCGGTCCGATTAAAAATACAGTGCAGTTATGAATTTTTGAAATATATGCTTTTTTCTTCTTTACCAAGCACCATTTAAACAAAATTAAAAAATTGCATATTAATTACAGTAGTAATTGCAATATGTCTGAAAAATGACGATAAATCTAACACACAAAACAATATTTTTTGCTGTTCATTTTAGGGGGCACGATTTTCAACCTCAGACAACAATCTTCAGTAAACCGCACCCCAAATCATAACAGAACCGCCACCAAAGTTTCTTCGTGAGAAACATTGGGGTTTTTTCGCCAGTAACTAAAACTCCCATCAGGATCATCCAAATTAAATTTTTTTCAACTGAAAAAATTATCTTTTAAAAGAAAACAAATTAATTTATTATTTTCTAACATAACATTAAACAACTTGCATTAATATGACGTTTCAAAAGACAATGGATTTTCTTCATTCTTTGTCTTCGAATATGTTTGAAAGATATAAGAACATTCTAAATGGTAGTTTTGCACACTTTGTTGGTAACGCATCCAGCAAGTTGGGCACAGCTTTTGGTGCTGTTGCTTGCTGTGTTCAAAGTAAGTCGACGCTCGCGTTCATTCAACTTATTTTTTTACCACTGCTTTTATTTTTGCCATAATTTTCAATATTTTTCAAATCTATAATATTAATAGGCTAGGCGATTTCTTGTGACCGATGTTTTGTTCTACCATCTTATCCCGATTTTAACCAAACGTATATTATTGGAAAGGTATTTCTTTTTAACTGTTTTGCAGATTTACAGATTTTTAAATTTTTTCCATTATTTTGAGTAAACTGCATTTAAAATTGCTACTAACGCATATATAAAAATGCACATACGCTTTGTGTGTTTTATTAAATAAAATAAAAAATATGCCATAAAAGTGTTGTTTTGTGAATTGGCTAAGTTGAAAAATAAAGAAATTGCACTCGAATTTCGAGCGCTGGAATCTGCTAGTAATTATAAATAAGCTTTCGACTTCTGCCGTTTTCACTTGCAATTTCTGCTTTTGATGCACCATTTTCGAACAAAATTAAAATTTGACTTCTTTCAAATTCACTTTACACTTTTCCTCGTGGCATTTTTCTTATTACTATTGTTTTTAATAAAATTAAATAGAACATGTTGTATCAAAAGGGTACTTTTTGTCAAACAAAGACTTTGTTGCATTTGTGCTATACTACTTGAAGGCTTTAATATGGTAACTATTGGGATGTATGATATTTTAATAAAGGTATTTATAATTAATGGAAGATTTGTGTAATATAAGTTAAGTTTTGGAAAGAGAACATATTAATACACGTTCCGCAAAGAGATGATAATTACAGCATGCATAATTAAAATTTTATATAACATTGATTCACAGATTACCAAATGCGCTATCATTTATGAATGCAATGTAAAGGGTCCGCCAAATAACTTTTTTTTTTTGAAAATGCTATAAAAAAAACTACTGAATATTATCTTAAATTTCTTTTTTTATTTGAAAGCATAATCCTTCCGGTTAATAATGGAAAATAATTTCATTCAAATGGCTGCCTCGGCTGGCCATGCAGTAGCCTACACGATCGGTCCAATTTTTAAGCACATTATCGATTGTGTGCAGCTGTATTTCACCAATGGCTTCACGAATATTGTCCTATAAAGCGTCAATTGTCTCTGGCTTGTTGGCGTAACACTTATCTTTGAGGGCACCCCACAAATAATAGTCCAACGGTGTCAAATCGCAGCTCCGAGGTGGCCAAACGACATCAGCTCTGCGGCTGATATTGCGATCTTCAAAAACAGGGCACAAAACATCGAGTGTAGCTTCGGCTGTGTGGCACGTAGCGCCGTTCTGCCGAAACCAAATGTTGCCAATATCCTGCTCTTCAATTTTTGTGAACAAAAATTCGTTCAACATGGCCCGATAACGATCGCCATTGACTGTAATGGCCTCTCCTTGCTCATTTTCGAATAAAAATGGCCCAATTATGCCTCTGGACCAAAATCCGCACCAAACAGTGACTCGTTTTGGGTGTATCGGCTTTTCAATGTATGCGTGCGGGTTTTCCGTGCCCCAAATGCGACAATTTTGCTTGTTTACATACCCGCCAAGACCAAAATGAGCTTCATCTGAAAAGATGATTTTTTTGGCAAAATCGGCATCTTCTTTAAGTCGATCGCAGGCCCATTTAGCGAAACGAAAACGCATTGGATGGTCAGTAGGCTTCAACTCCTAGACCAATTGGACTTTGTATGGCATCATACCAAGGTCTTTATGCAAAATTCGTCTCAATGATGCCTCCGAAATGTTCAATTCTTGAGAACGACGGTGAATTGATGTTGGTGGCGCTTCACGCACACTTTCTGCCACAGCAGCAATATTCTCGGGTGTACGCACTGTTTTTGGCCTTTCACGCTTTGGTTTATCGATGAGGATGCCAGTTTCTTTCACTTTTTTCACAAGATAACGAACATACGGAGCTGACGGTGCTTCTCTTCTTCCAAAATCCGTACGCAATTTTCGCACACATTCTGCAACATTACCATGATTTTCAAAGTAATGTCGCAATATTTCCCAGCGTTTTTCAAGCGTATACACAACCATATTCGTTCAGCGGAAGGATAAAACTAATTATCTGTCAAATCAGACATGAGCCAAGTGTTACCATTCACGAAATAAGCACTAGTTGAAAAAAAAAACGTTAGATGGCGGACCCTTTGTATCCATAACTTTTCAAGAAATTCTTTTGAAGAGGCAGCGACTCATCAGTAAAATTAGTCAACTACAGTATAATTTAAGAGAGTTTTAAAACTTCACAGTTGAGGCTGATCTTGGTTGTTAACTCCTGGGAAGAAATCATTGATATCAGACAAAACTCGTCTGGCTCGCATAAATTTTGCTAAAAAATACATGAACTAGGTGGAACGAAATTGGACTACTCTTATCTTTTCAGATGAGTTGAAGTTTAATTTAAGGTCCAAAATAAATCTGTTAAGTTTTTCGATGGTAATATTAGGGAATATTAGGGGCTGCTTTTCCGGGCAAGGAATATGTTCAAGACATTTGGTAAAATATACTCTGACTGACATTTGATACAGACAAATTCTAACCCCCGAATTCATAATAAAAAGTAAGGTGCTGTTTACATGTAGCGCTCAACCAAGTTCATACTAGTCAACCGATTAGCCTTAGTTATTAGTTAGTACATAGTTTATTTATAATCAATTTTTTCTTGTCATCTAATAGCTTTAAAAATAACTCTAAAATATTTTTTGCATAAATGCCACCTGATATAGTGAAAATCAACTATGTTTACATTACAATTTGTCTGATTTCACTCCTTCATTTTTTTAATTTATACGACAAAATTATTTTTATTTGAAAATTATGGAAAAAAAAAATGTTTAAAAGATCCGCAAAGTAAAAAATATTTGTTTGTACTTAAAAATTATTTATAAGTTTTGTTTTGCTTAACTTGACTCACATCAGCTATTTGAAACCACTTAGCAAACGCAGCAAAAAGTGCATTATAAATAATACTCATGCTAGATACTCCATAAGTTTTCATAATAAATACGGCCATAAATGACGTATTGTATCAAATTGCGGGTACCGAGTGGCGACAATCGAAGGCAGTTAGTGCTTTAGAATGCTGAGCCCAATTAAAGGATCCCAAAAATATAGAAATTAAATTCACCAACAATACAGATCTCATAGATTCGCAAAAAGTTTCAATGGATGTCATCAACAAATTTAATTGAATTTATCCCTCGATGCTGTGAAGAAGTAATAAAAAATAATTGATACCCAACGAAATTTTGAAGATAAATATGGAAGGCAAATTTTCTATTATTGCATAGTAAAGGTATCCATAATATACCAAAGCACAGAAATAAATATTCTTAAGTTTTGTTATTTTTTTCTGGGCTGAAGTTATTTCATGTTAATATTTTTCTTTTCTACACCAGTGTGCAGGTGGTATATATAAGTTTGTCTTTCGGTCTGTAATAATTAAAAAAAAAATCTGGAACCCATGCGATTTATATATGTATTTCATCCTAATAATAAGCGTTGTGGATATAGCTATGTCCGTCTTTCTCTCTGTGGAAATGACGATCACATCCTCGTAGGTTAGCTGGAGTGCTCGTCTATAGGCAAAAAGATTCACTAACATCCTGAGAACATTCCTATTTAAACTCATAAGAATCGGTTAAATATGTCTCGAGATATCGTTGAAAAAGTACACAAGTTTTCAAAAAATATGTGCAAATATTGCCCGATCACCAACTTGGTTTCCCAAAAAAACATGGAACAAACTTCATTGTTCTTCTGTATTTTTGTAAGTCAATCAAGCATTTGACAAAGTATGACACACTGGACTATTATTCAAGTTAAAAAAATCATGTGAGTGCGATCACAGAGGAGATGTATAAACATCTAGAAATTAAAGATTTTTTATGGCGCTTTTTTAAAATTAAACAGAAAGCGTCATCAATGTATCACTTATAGCAATCAATGGCAGAGGCTCTGCTAATTCAAAAATATTTAATATAATTTATTTTTTTTTTCAACTGGTTAATTATACCCTATACCACTATGTGGTTTGGGTATAATGACTTTGTGCTGCTGTTTGTAACAACCAAAAATATTTGACATAGACCCATCCTTAATTATACCGATCGAATCAGAATCACTTTCTGAGTTGATTTAACAATGTCCGTCCGTCCGTCCGTCCGTCCGTCCGTCTGTGTGTCCATGTAAACCTTGTAATCAAACTGCAGGTCGCAAATATGAATATATTTTGATGAAGTTTGGTATATAAGCTTTTATCAGCCATGGGATGAACGCTATTGAAATTGGTGAGAATCGGTCCATGTTCAGACCTAGCCCCCATACAAATTACCCATATGAAATCGACATAAATTGCCATAAGATCCAAATTGTCCTATAGATCTTACTCAAATTGAGTTTGTATGCGTTCATTACATCCACTGATAAGTAGTCCAAAAATGATCCCTTTGACCCCATATAGAGCTGCTTCCCGATCTTCAGTTAAATCTATTAAAAAACAAAAATATTGCACTGATTCTTCTAAATCTATTAAAAAACAAAAATATTGCACTGATTCTTCTCAAATTTTGTTTGTATATATTTTTGCAAAATACAAGAGACTTTACCAAACATGATCAGGATCGGTCCATTTTTGGACCTAGCCCCTTTATAGATATAGCATCCGATATGAACTTTTTTATATCTGCAGCCAAAAAAATTAATAAAAATCCCACTCAAATTTGGTTTTTGCTTATTTTCTATGTCCAGTTAGTTGGGCCTAAGAGATAGGGTTTCTAAACGCATGGTATAGGGTATCGTATAGTCGGTCTAGACCGACTATAATTTTCTTACTTGTTTTGTGATTGTATTGTGAAATAGAAATTTACCCTCCTGCGGGTATAGATTTACACATCAAAAACCTATCGTTTCGCCTTTAATTAAAGTCGAAATTAACTGAACGTAGGTCTCATGTTACCATTAACGATGAAGAATCAGACATTGGTAATATAAAATCCGGTGTCCCACAGGGCAGTATTTTGGGATGAGTTCTGTTTACATTGTTTACTTCAGACATGACCACAAACAATTATGTAACGATTGTGCCATATGCAGATGATACTGCTATTTTAGTCACCAATAAATCTGCTGACGAAGCCTCCAATGTTAAACAAGTGAAACATAAAAGTTAATGCCGAAAAATTTACCCAAGTAATATTTATTATTTTAAAAAAGATGACTATCCACCCGTTTCCTTAAATGGAGTTACAATTCCTACAACAAACAGCGTAAAGTATGTAGGCTTACTTATAGATAGGTAGGTAGACGTTTAACATGGATAAGTCAAATAAAGTCAAAAAGAAAAGAACTTGATATCAAGACTAGAAAAATGCATTGACTATTGGTCCCAACTCCCAATTAAGTTTGAAGAATAAGTTAATATTATATAAATCAGTTCTTAAACCTGTATAGACTAATGTAATTCAACTGTGAGGAACGGCTGGTTTTTTTTTATGTCTATATTTTACAGAAATAATAGTCAAAAACTATGACTTGTAACAGATGCACCTTGGTTTATCAGAAATGTTAATATTCACTATGATCTTGATGTTCTTAAAATAAAAGATGACATGACAAAAAATGTAGTATAAATTATCTGAATGGACTAAGTAATCACCCAAACGTACTGGCAATAACATTATTAGATGACAGTGATGAATTCAAAAGACAAAAAAGACTACATATATTAAATAACCCATTCTTAAAATACATTAGAATTGAGGTCATTAAAAAATGGAGTATAATGCGTAAATACACATATTAAGCTCCATTGAACTTAGCCACCCCGTTAACCTTAATTCTTATAGGAGTTGCTTATTCTTCTATGGTAAATAGATTGCAAATAAATGAATTTGAACAAAGAAATTTTTTGTACTGTACTCACACTTTTGTATTATTTACATTAAATTAGATTTCTTTAAACTTGAGTTAAAGCTCTACTAACTTTTAGCCAATTTTTCCTTTTAATTAGACAACAATACTTACTGTGTTGACTTTCTTGAGGATATATTAAAAAATTATGACATTTACCATTAAACTTCATTACGTTTACCTTATTTAGCTATCCCCACAAATAACTTTGCAACATGCTGTCAACATTATTTTCATGGCACATTGGTTTGGTTAAAATTGGTCGTTGATTTTTTTTTATTTTTTTTTTTGTATATGTTGACTTTGTATATAAATATTTACAATATATATAGAACCACAACCACTAACTAAACAAATAACATCACATCACATCACAGCAAACATCCGCAACAATTACGCATACATGGGGTGTTACAACAATGGCAATTAGAATAAATTTGTTAGTGGCGATGAAGGAAATTGTAACATTACGGTTCAACTAAACAAAAATAAAATTACTGCAATTTTAAAAGTTAAACAAGAAGAGCAACAAAAATTTAGCTAAAAATCACCTTGAATACAGACTAGAGTGTATATTATTTTACCGCCAATGTAACCACCTTATGTTACGCCCATTTATATGTAAATATTTCCATATTTGATGTGTTTTTGAATCTACTCCACTATAAAGCTACTGTTGTTGTAATGTTGTTAAGCATGCCACAGCATTACGTTGCGAAGCGAGGATGTGTTGTTGTGGAGCTGTGTAATTCTGATGATGGCCATTGATGGTTGTAATGTTACGCGTGGTTGTGTTTATTGTATGGAAAATCTTTGCAATGTCTTTTTTTATAATTTTCTTTTTTTTTATTAAAATCATTTAATTTTTTTTTTTCTCTATGCTCTGGAAATGTTGCTGAGCCGCAGTTGAGTAGAGCTGGTTGTCAGTTACTCAGTGTATAGTTGAACATAGCTGTCGTAGTTATGAACACATTAATTTTATAGACAAAAATTCACTGGCAGTCATTTAATGACTTAATTTTACACTCGCCCAAGTGAAAAATTACAATGGAATCAGTGCAGTAGATGGAGTCCGTTTTTCATTATTTCATAATATTCAAATTTTTACGATTTTCTGTCCATAGAAAAAATTGCAACGAGGGTGGATCGAGAAAAACAAGACCTAACAAAGAAACCACAAAAGTGTGGGAAAAACTATATTTTATTTCCAAAAATAGTTTACTTTTAGCTCAGTACTTTTTTCTCAGCTATGTATGTACATATATATTCATTAAATTCGATAAAAAAAATTTTTTTTATAACAAATTGTGACGAGAGACATATATATTGAAAGTTTATGAAATATTCTAAGTGTGACACAATAATGATATTTTGCAGGGATTTTAAGCAAAAATAACAAAACAAATAATTGCCAAAATTTTTTTTTTAGCTGGCTACCTGGCTTAGTTTTATTATAACTATTTATAACATTTAATTTTAAATTAAATCAAAAAAGTAAGAGTGTTAGTTTCGGCTGTGCCGAATCTTTGATACCCTCCACCCAATATTTGATACGGATACCACTTTGAAACTGTTGCCCATACTGAAACATTAAATTCGAATAACAATTAAATTTAAAGTTAATTGTTTTTCTTTGTTGGCCAATTTCTATTTCAATTTCTTTTTATATAAAACAATGATCATTAAAAAGAATAAATGATTATTTCAAATATTGCATTATTTTTAATTTAACTTCAGATTGAAAAAGGCATTAGATGGCTATAAGAACACTGCGGTCATTTCTATTGTATCGAAAAAATTTATATTTATTTAAAAGCAGCTCAGAATCAAAGACTTCATCTTTTAACCAAGTTCCGGTAAAAGCAATTACGTGATGTTCAAAATCATAACTATTGATAAATAATTTTGTCATCTTAGAATTTAATCCGCGGACATTCTGGTACATAATATTTAGATGATCGAAACGATAATATTTTAGTTTTTTGAAATTGTATCTTGATGTGGCAGCCGAGCAATGTTGTTACTTAATCCTGAATTAGGCTTAAATACATATTCTCACACTAAAGTATTTTTAGACTAAAATTCAGGCTTAACAAATTGTGTAAATAACTCAGGAGATGTTGTAATTTCAAACAATGAAATACTTCCAGAGAGTATGAAAATTTATGTATTAGAATATCGATATCAATATTAAGACTGGATTTAAAGTAGAAATGAACGTCCTCAGCAGCAGCAAATCGAGATAATGATTTTTTGGAAAAGCTTTTAGTTGTTTAGGTTAAACCATTTTAATATTTCGATTACCAGATGAAGTATTAGGCAAAGAAAATAATGTAGACGTGTTAGATGATGGTAATGTTTTAGTTAAATTTCGAGTGTTATTAGCAACATTTGGAGAGTTAATAGCAACAACGGATGAAAATAACGTATGATTAGAAGTAACAACTGGAACATTCACAACCAGATTGACGGCAGTTGATGAAACAGAATCAGAGGTTTGATTAGTACTGTCTTTGTTTTTATTCTCGAGGATTTACGACGCTTCGGAGGAGATTGAGGAGGTGAATTAAGATTATTTAAATTTTTAAATTCAACGAAAAGATTTCCATATGAAGCAATTGCCTTTGAAAGAAGAGCCATTTTATTTTGGATATTTGTAAAAGTGCTTTTAGTACTTTCAAGGCAGCAACAGTATAAGCCATTATCAAGGACCCTATATAATGAAGATGTGCAAACTCCAGTTTTCGGAGTTTAAGATATTTTTATATATAAATTACCGAAAACGAGTTTTTCTATTAAACTCGATGAAACCGCTATATAGAATTTAAGAAAAATAATTCGGTTAATTTTTATTTATTTAAACCTTTCAGTCATAGTTTGACCGTGAGTTTAAACAGACGTGTGTGCAAAACGTGTGTAACAAAATAACAATAAAAAAAATATTCTGTTTTGTTCAAAACAAGCAGATTAGTGAAAAAAAACAACGAAGTGGATCAGTTAATCCCTTTTCTTTACTTTTCATAAACAACATTAAACGCTACCGCGATGTCGATATTAATGCTTCAAGTCGGCATAACATAATGAATAAAAAATATAAACAACAAAATAATGCTGCTTCTAGCAGCAACTAGTATCAACCACTGCAAACGATTGACGATGATGATGATGAGTCTGAAATAATTGTCGCTAAACCCAGCAAAGTGCAAGTCCCACCAATAACAATATTAAAATGTAAAACAATACAATTACATGAAATTTGTAAAAACTTAAAAATATGTAAATATGCAATTAGAAAAATTTCAATTGGTCTTAAAATATTTTGTGATTCCATTGAAGATTTTAATTTATTGTGTGAACATTTAAAATCTAAATATGAGTTTTTCACTTACGGTTCAAAAAATGAAAAGCCATATAAAGCAGTTCTACTGGGACTTGATAAATTTGATCCGTTAATAATTAAAAAAAAATTAATTGATTTAAAACTACCATGTATTGATGTAGAACTAGTTACAAAATCAAATGGACCATACAATGAACAGGCCATATATATTATTTACTTTCAAAGAAAGTCTACTACAATGAAAGAACTTAGACAAAATTACTCGATAATCGATCATATCAAAGTAAAATGGGACTACCAAAGGAAAAGGTCTACCAGAATTACGCAGTGCTACAACTGCCAAATGCTAGGTCATGGTTCTAGCCGATGTAATGTCAAAACATTTTGTGCAAATTGTGCAGGTAATCATAAAACTACGGAATGCACATCTGAAACTATTAAGTGTGCAAACTGTAATAAAGCGCATAAATCGTTTTCTTCCGACTGTGAAAGCAGATTAAAATATGTACAAATGAGACAACGTTCTCAACCAAGAGCGTACAAGCCTAAACAGCAACCATTATTCAAAAATGACCGTTTTAACAACAACAAAAGTTATAATTCAGATTTTCCGAATAATCTTAATCAGGGACTCATTACCCCTAACTATGAATGGAGACAAGAGCAAAACAAAAACACAAATAGTTCCAACAATCTGTTTTCTCTTGAAGAAATTAAAAACTTAACTCTAAAGTTAATAACTAAGTTGCAGGGATGCAAATCTAAAGCAGACCAATTTGAGGTCATAACCTCACTTGCATGTAAATTTTTATATGAATAATAACGATTTAAATTTAATATCATGGAATGCCAGAGGTGTCCGAAATAAAAAAGGCGAACTTTTCAGTTTTCTATTAAACAATAATATCCATATTTGTCTTATATCGGACACATTACTGAATAACTCAATATCAATAAAGCACCCAAGTTTTTATATATACAGAAGTGATCGAGAGCACAACAGAGGAGGAGGCGTGGCGATCTTAATTAAAAAAAATATTGAACACATCTTGATACCTCCTTTCAATACATTCCAAATTGAAAATATAGGTATTAAAATAAAAACTTCAAATGGAAACTATATAAACATTTACTCTTGCTATTTTCCGGGCGGTGCTGCTGGTAACGATAATACCAAAAAATTACAATTTAAAACTGATTTGCGCAAATTTTATCAAAATAACGAAGCATTTATCATGGGCGGCGACTTTAACAGCCGTCATAGACATTGGGGTTGCATTCGGTCAAACTGTTGGGGAAACCTTTTATACGTATGTTTAGATTCTGACATTTTTCGTATACTATATCCCAATAACCATACGTATATACCTTCAGATCCGAGAAGACAAGCATCAACTTTAGATTTCTTTCTAACAAATGTCTTGAACGGTGTTTCATCAGCACGTGTTATAAACAATCTTCGATCAGATCACCTTCCTGTAAAAATAACTATGGCTTACGGATTAAAGACTACGGAAAAAAAATATTACAATTTCAAACTGGCCCCGATTCGCTTCTTTCATTAAAAGAAACCTGAGAGTTCCTGATGAAAACTCCATAAACAACTTTGAAGAAATCGACTCCATGATCTTAACCTTTAATGACACCATATCTAATGCAATAAATCATAGTGTCCCTAGTAAAACTTACCAAGTGAAAACCCCAACCCTGCCACAACATATAACACATATGATTCAAATAAGAAACATTTATAGAAGGAACTGGAAACGATTTCGTGATATTTCGGATCATTATTTAACAAAGCAATATAATTATCGCA
Source organism: Cordilura impudica (assembly GCA_963682025.1). Lineage (NCBI taxonomy): Eukaryota > Metazoa > Arthropoda > Insecta > Diptera > Scathophagidae > Cordilura > Cordilura impudica. The sequence goes on from CAVMKG010000096.1 coordinate 87,854, forward strand.
TTTTAGTAGAGATCAAGAAATTTAAAAATAATTTTTGGAACAATAAGCTGTCAACTTTGGAAAAAGATTCTTCTCCTTTTTGGAATCTTTCAAAAATTTTAAAGAAGAAGCCTACAAATATCCCAATACTAAAATTCAATAATACAAATTAATACACGCAAGAAGAAAAATGTGAAATTTTATCACACGTATTCAAATCAAATCACTTACTTTCAGAAAATCTTAGTGATCCATTCACCACTAACCTTGTAAATAATTCAATAAGCAATCTTAGCATCATAGTACCTACTTCTCATAATGTTATACCAGCTTCAACTGATAAAGTTTCTGCTATTATCAAAAAACTAAAGCCAAAAAAGTCTCCTGGTACTGATGGAATTAATAACAAATGTTTAAAAGCTCTACCACCGAAAAGGGTTAAGTATATTTCTACAATTATAAACTGCTGCTTGCGTCTGCATTATTTCCCAAAAATATGGAAAAACTCAAAAATTATACCAATAAAAAAACCAAACAAACCTGATTGCTGCCCTCTTTATTATCGGCCAATAAGTCTATTATCATCTTTAAGCAAGGTACTTGAAAAAGTGATTAAAGAAAAGCTTACAGATTTTATTGATTCAGAAAATATTCTACCTGCACAACAATTTGGTTTCCGTAAGGATCATAATACTACCCAGCCACTTGTTAGAATTCGTAAACTAGTAAATTCAAATTTTAATACTGGGACATCTACTGGTATGGTATTACTAGATATAAAATCAGCATTTGATTCGGTTTGGCACGATTGACTTATTTATAAAATGATAAGACTTAACTTTCCATTGGAATTAATTAAAATAATTCAAAGTTTTCTTTCAGAACGTTCTTTTAAGGTCTATATTGGCTCTAATCACTCAACACAGACTGAAGTTCCCGCTGGATGTCCCGCTGGATGTCCACAGGGTTCTTGTCTTTCTCCAATTTTGTATAATGTATTCACTGCAGATTTCCCAATTCTCGATGATTGTGTGACTTCCATTTTTGCTGATGATACCGCTGTACTTAGCTCACAAATACACGCGATCGATGTAATATCTAGTTTACAAACAGCACTTGTCAATGTCCATAATTATTTTAAGAAATGGAAAATTCAAGTCAACACCCTGAAAACACAAGCCATTTATTTCTCAAGAAGAAGAAAAAATTGCTTTCTACCTCAACAGCCAATTATTTTCAATAATAACGAAATTCCTTGGTCCAATAGAGTAAAATATCTAGGAGCAATATTAGACCCAAAGCTTAAATTTAAAGATCATATACCATATATTATAAATAAAATAAATAATGTAAAAAGATTATTGTATCCCCTCATAAATTGAAACTCCAAACTTAATATCGAAAACAAAAGATTATTATTTAAATCAATTTTTTACGCTATAATGTTCTATGCATTACCACTTTGGTCTACGGCTGCGCAGTGTCACATCAACAAACTACAAGTCGCTCAAAATAAACTTCTTAAACTATTATACAATTTACCTTGGCACTATCCAACCCAAAGATTGCATACTCTTGCCAATGTTGAGCTCGTAAATATTAAAATCAACAGGCTCACCACAAACTTTAACTCCCAATGTATTAACTCGGAATTTGCGCACATCAATGAGATAATCTCATCATAATTTTACCTACTTATAAGTTGTAAATCCATTTTATTAAAAATCTAAAATCAAAAAAAAAAAAAAAAATAAGTGGTTTTTTGAAAATTTTCTCCCTACATAAAAATATTAAAAAAAAAAACTTTATGTTAAAGAAATTGTTATTTTATTTTTAAGTAGAAAAGGAACGAGTTGTCCTAACCTCTTTATAAATACTGTTATATCTTTATAATTGAAAATATTATGTAAATAAATTGAAATTGAATTGAATTTAACCCTTTAGTGCAAATAATGGGTTAATGTTCTCGGATTTAACCCACATTTTTTGGAACGGAAGTTCTACACATTTCGTTATTAATAGATTGCTTTTTATTAGTTTGGGGACATATGTGACCCAATTCCAAAAGGGTTAATGGGGTCACATTATTTTTTTCCGAAACCCTAGGCTATTGATAAAATTTAACATTTAAAAGCAGAAAAGTGTTGAATTTTTGATACAAAGTATTTAGAAAGAGTGCATTTACAGAATATTTTACAAAAATCCCATTTTTTTTCGATATCCGCAAAAATTAACTCCTTGTCAAAAAAATTCTGGTATAGGGACTTACATACGTAAAAATTCACACAGTTAATCTGTAACATAAATTTTGTTTTAGAAAATTTTTGAAAACTTGAAAAAGGAGTTTTAAAAATTTTATCAGAAAAATTTCCTATTTTCGGTCTCAATGTGCAATAAGTTAGCAACGTGGTGATAAAACAATACTTCATATCTGAGTGCTTACAGGTATAGAGACAAAAAAAAATTATGGCTTTAATCAATTTCTCAATGTTGAAAAAAATACCATTAAATTTCATGAATTAGTTTTTTTGCACAAAAATGGTCTGGGGCATTTGCTATTTCTTGGCTTTTTGAAAGATAATTTAATACTGATCCAGAATTAAATAACAACTTGTCGGAAAAATTAATCTATAGAACGAAATTTTCGTAAAATATGAAAAAAAGTCATATTTTACCCATATAAACACACTTGAAATTTTCAATCGCGTTGAGGCATGACTAAATGTTTTTTGATTGGCCCAAAACTTTGTATTTCCCAGTTTTTTTGCTATTCGCATGTTTCTAGGGGGTGAGACCGAGAGTTTAAACACTTTTTTTTTATTAAGGGCCACCCTAATATACATGCATCTGAAAATTGAAACGTTGGAGCGTGTTGCTGGAACAAAATCTTTTCCCATAAATACGGAAATTTTGTCTTGCTCCCAAAGTAACGATCAAAAATTTACGATATTTGAAATTTATGTTATGCATACACAAAATATACATTGAAACTCATTTTTACTCATAACTGCCTTCTCACTCACTGCTTGCTTGTAAAAAATGCTAATTAATAAACAAATGAAAAATGAAAATTTTATTTATGAATTAATTAAAAATTAATGTTATTGTTTTTAAATTAAAATTTGTGTATCATTAAATTTTACTTATTTTGGTTGTTAATTTTTTCAATTTTCTGTTTTGCACCAACCGTTGTTTACTTTTTAAACTGAGACTATCAACTAATGTTTTTGAGTTTTTATACAAAAAAACAGTTATATAACAATCTAAAAGCGCTCCCTGATACAGAATGCATGGACCGTACCATAGAACCATGCAGAGAACTCCGATGTAGCCATATTCTGTTCGATTGTACTAATTATTGCCAGCCTCAAGTTTGTTATGTGATACTTTTTGGGGAAGAACTGCGTATAAATAAAAAATAATTTTTTGGGGAGATCTTCGTAATATTTGGTGCCACGAAAAAGATTTCTCCACATTATAAGCCTTGTTCTGTGCGAAGATTGGAGCTGATCCTGCTGCTCCTTTTACCATATCTAAACATTTTTCGCATTTGATTTTCATCACAAATTTTTTAAAAATCACATATCCCGTGCAATATGACAGCCTTTCCAACTCGTTGCTAGTCATTCCAAATTCCGGATTAATAAAAATGGTATCAATACTAAGATTAATTCTTAATATTGGCTGTTGATCAGATAAGTTGTCGTTAGTTAGTCGTTTGCTTTCACCCGTTCCAGCATAATATTCTCGTTCTTCTCGCAATTTTGATTCGCTGAGTTATATTTGAACATTATTATTTTCATAGAAATTAGTCGCGCTAGAATGTGTTGTAGTTCATTGATCGAAGGGTTATCATTTGAAACACCCTTCGAACGTATTTTAAAGAACAAATTTTCGAGTGCATCTAAAACAAAATGAAATTTGTTTCATCTATGTTTGCTGTACCCTTCCTTGTTTCAATGTCATGATTAAGTAGTGTATTCCGAATTGATTTCAGCAAGTGACAATAGTCGTACATAACAAATACTTCATTGCCATCTACAGTTTTAAAGTAAGGAGTATTAGGTGTAACTCCCAACTGATTGACCTATCCAATGTTTGTCTGTCCCTGGTCATTAACAATGCACGCAGTATTCAATTCTTTCGTTGCTACTTCCTTTGATTTTCCATCACGGGACATATCGACAACCACATCAATCCGATCATTTGAATTTTTACACACCAAGCACTTTCTAATCGAAACCTCATCAAGGAGTGAAATGCATTCCTTTTTTTTGGTCCCAAATTGGCTGTAATCCTCCTTAAGGTAATTAAAACATCGTTGTCAGTTCCATATTTCACACATTTGCTTGCCTCCAAATACTCGACGAAGACTTTGATGGGAGTTTAAATTGTAGCAAGTGGTCATGTCACCACCAGTAGTGTCCCCTAAAATGGAAGAGGTACAAGCAGTTGTCAGTGACAAGAAAAAAGCTGCAGTGAAGCCAAAATAATTTGTTATGCATAGCTTAATTCAACAATAAGATACTGATGATTTTAAAGTATTCACGGTTACAGCGCATCAAAATTAAGAAAAATGACCACCGAACAAAGCCTCTACGCTGAGTATATAATAAATGATGCATTGTATAAGGGTTTATTGAATAAATTAAACTTATAAAAATTTTTTTTCTAAATTTTTTAATTTTTTTTTATTTATGAATATTTTTTATGTTATTTTTTTTTCTTTTTTAAAATTCAATTTGTTTAAAAATAAAATTTATAGAAAATTATAAATTTTCTTTTCTTTATTTATATTAAAAAATTTTATTCTATTTCATATTTTTATTTGCAGAATGATTGAAAAATTTTATTCAACAAAAGGGAATATCATATGATATTTGGCAATAAACTTAAATTGATAAAAATTTTGAGAACTTGAACATTCTGATTTCTTGCAAGTTTTTTCCTTTCTACCAATGTGCACTTATGTATGTATGTGTGTTTTGTTCTTGCTTCGTAAAAATGTGCGTCTGAATATGCATATGTTTTGTTTCTTGATGAGTGCGATTGTGAGAGCATACCATTGAGGTGCATACTGTTAATATCGTACGATTCTAAAATTATCGTAGAATAAAATGTTTCGGCAACATTCTGCATTGGCCAGGTCCACGGAATACAGTTTATCAACATTTTTTTGTTGCTGAACCATCAAATTTTGTATTACGCTTGTTGTCCTCTCCTGCTAAGCAGTTCCATTTTCAGTTTGCACATCCTCATTATATATGGTCCTTGCCATTATTAATAGAAAGAGCATGGTAAATTTCTATTTCACAATACAATCACAAAAACAGCGTAACATGTAACGCGTATTGGTGAAAAAGTTATGATATGTAATAACTTGTTTGAAAATTAAAAATTAAAAATGAAAAATAAAAAATGAAAAATTAAAAAGTAAAAATGAAAAAAAAAATGAAAAATAAACAAGTAAGAAAATTATAGTCGGTCTAGACCGACTATACGATACCCTATACCTTGCGTTTAGAAACCCTATCTCTTAGACCCAACTAACTGGACATAGAAAATAAGCAAAAACCAAATTTGAGTGGGATTTTTATTAATTTTTTTGGCTGCAGATATGAAAAAGATCATATCGGATGCTATATCTATAAAGGGACTAGGTCCAAAAATGGACCGATCCTGATCATGTTTGGTAAAGTCTCTTGTATTTTGCAAAAATATGTACAAACAAAATTTGAGAAGAATCAGTGAAATATTTTTATTTTTTAATAGATTTAAGTGAAGATCGGAAAGCAGCTCTATATGGGGTCAAAGGGATCATTTTTGGACTACTCATTAGTGGAGGTAATGAACGCATCCAAACCCAATTTGAGTAAGATCTATATGACAATTTGGATCTTATGGCAATTTATGTCGATTTCATATGGGTAATTTGTATGGGGGCTAGGTCTGAACATGGACCGATTCTCACCAATTTCAATAGCGTTCATCCCATGGCCGATAAAAGCTTATATACCAAATTTCGTCAAAACATATTCATATTTGCGACCTGCAGTTTGATTACAAGCTTTACATGGACACACAGACGGACGGACGGACGGACGGACGGACGGACATTGTTAAATCAACTCAGAAAGTGGTTCTGATTCGATCGGTATAATTAAAGATGGGTCTAGGTCAAATATTTTTGGTTGTTACAAACAGCAGCACAAATATAAAAAAGAAATAGAAAAATTAAAAATAAAAAATTAAAAATAAAAAAATTAAAATGAAAAAAAAAAAATGAAAAATTAAAAATATAAAATGAAAAATTAAAAATGATAAATGAAAAACGAAAAATGAAAAATGAAATTAAAAATAAAAAATGAAAAATAAAAAAGTAAAAATGAAAAAAAAAAATTAAAAAAATAAAAAATGAAAAATGAAAATATAAAATGAAAAATGCAAATGAAAAATAAAAAATGAAAAATTAAAAATGAAAAATCTAAAATTTAAATCAAAAATAAAAAATTAAAAATGAAAAATGAAAAATGAAAAATGAAAAATGAAAAATGAAAAATGACAAATGAAAAATGAGAAATGAAAAATTAAAAATGAAAATGAAAATGAAAAATAAAAATGAAAATGAAAAATGATATATAAAAAATAAAAATTAAAAATGAAAAATCTAAAATCAAAAATAAAAAATTAAAAATGAAAAATATAAAATGAAAAATGCAAATGAAAAATAAGAAATGAAAAATGAAAAATTAAAAATGAAAAATCTAAAATCAAAAATGAAAAATGAAAAATGAAAAATGAAAAATGAAAAATGAAAAATGAAAAATGAAAAATGGAAAATGAAAAATGAAAAATGAAAATGAAAATGAAAAATGAAAAATCGAAAAAAAAAATAAAAATTAAAAATGAAAAACGAAAAATTAAAAATGAAAAATGAAAAATGAAAAATAAAAATGAAATGAAATATATAAATTAAAAATGAGAAACGAAAAATTAAAAAAGAAAAATAGAAATGAAAAATGTATAATAAAAAATGAAAAATGAAAAATTAAAAATGAGAAATGAAAATGAAAAATGAATAATAAAAAATGAAAAATGAAAAATTAAAAATGAGAAATGAAAATGAAAATGAAAAATAAAAAATGAAAAATGAAAATTAAAAATTAAAAACAAAAAATTAATAATTAAAAAAGAAAATAAAAAATTAAAAATGAAAAATAAAAACGTAAACTAAAAAATTAAAAATAAAAAATAAAAATTAAAAATGAAAAACAAAAATTAAAAATTAGCTGGTTGAAATAATAAATAATAATAAATATTTTAATATTAGCAGAGCCCGTGCAGTTGATTGCTATGAGTGATACATAGATGACGCTTTCTGTTTGATTTCTAAAAAGTGCCATGAAAAATCTTTAAATACTAGATGTTTACACATCTTTCCTGTGATCGGACTCTGAAAAAATTTCAACATCAACCATATTGACTCTCATTGCAACAGAACAAAAAACCACCCATATTTAATATTTGAACAGAAAAAATAAAAACTAGCATTAGAACAAGTCCAATGCATAACTGGCAAACACCTTAGAATATTTTTAATTTCACAAAATGGGTACAAAGCGTAAAAAGGGTATAAATTTTGAATGGTAAGAGAAATTCAAATTCAAAATGGGTACAAAGCGTAAAAAGGGTATAAATTTTGATTGGTAAGAGCAATTCAAATTCAAAATTGTACAAAGCATAAAAAGTGTATAACTTTAGAATGGTAAGAGAAAATTCAAATTTTTTTCTCAGGAGGAGTCAGAATTTATCCGCCTTTTAAACTACGTCATTATTTTTTTTTTTTATCTTGGATAGAAATTTAAAAAGTTACAAAACATTAATTCAATATTTATGCAAAATTTACGAAAAATATCATTAAATGAGCAAAAACAAAAATATATTACCTTAGCTTATGATTTCTAAACAGAAAAGAACAAAGAAAATCATGGTATTGGGCCAAGTAATAAGTTAAACTAAAAATATGACCGCGAGTCTCGATTTTTGAGTAAAATTGGACTTTAACCTCTTTTGAAAAAAAATCACAAAAATTACTTCACACTATAAGCTTTTAAAAAAAGCAGGGGACAATTTTTTTTTTTTTTTGGGACACCCTAGTATTGGGGTTGTTATTATTATTAATCTGTATCGGGGGTAGATTTCTCTTCTTAGGGTAAAATTGATACGAATGCATTTTTGTTCATTGACTTTAATTTTCCATTTCTCCAGCGAAATGTGGGTTTGTAACATTCTAGATGCTGTTGATGGGTTGTCGTGAACACTTATTATTGCCGAATTATCAGCAAATGTTGAGCTGTGAGTATTAACATTTATTGGTAAATCAGAAGTGTAGAGTATGTATAGTAATAGGCCCAGAATACGTCCCTGTGGGACTCCGGCTGGTACATCTTGTGGTGAACTTATATGAGTATTTTCTTTAACTGTGAACTTATGGCTAGTTAATTAGCTTTCCAGATGCTTGAGTGTATTGGGTGGAAGCATGTGTTTAATTTTATAGATTACCCCTTTGATGCCCGATGTTGCCTATAGGCAACATTGTATATTTTAGCTTATAAGTCCCGTAATTTTGATTTTTTTCTCTTAAGATTTTTTCTCAGAGTAGCTTGTTTAGAGAGCTAATCTTATTTGATTGCACATGTACAATTTTTTTTCTACAAAAAATGAGTTTACAAAAAAAGTAATAAAGCTATTTAAAAGTTTAAATTTAAATGCTTAAAAATATTGTTTAAAGGTAAGAAAATTTGAAAAAAAAAATGAAAAATTACTTTTAGATGGTGGCCAGTCATTTTTCAAAAGAATTATTCTTAAAGCTAAAATAGGTAGTTCTAAAAGCATTTTACTACTGATCTTATCGATCGCTGGTGCTTTGTTCGGTTTAATTCAAGTATCGTTTTTTCGACTTTTCGTATCTCAAACCTAAAAAGGGTGTTTACGTGAGCGTTAAAGGGGACCCAGCGTATTTAACTGGTGTCAGACTAAAAGGGATGTTGACATACAGAGTGCGCTGTGGTTATTTAAATCTTTCCTTTTCAGTGACATTCTCTTATAAATTTGTTCTGAATTAAAATTTCCAATAGTTTTTTAATCGCTTGTTGACTCTTGAATTTTTGCTGTTCTTACATGTATAATACACCACCGCATAAATAAAAAATAAAGGAAAGTATCATATAATTTGCTTGTATAATTTTTTATAAAAATCATAAATTTTTGTGTGTTTCATTCTGCTATTTTTTGGTAGCCGTTTAGCTTGATTTTTGGTTCCACAATTCTTGGACAACCAATCCCCATTTCTGCTACGTGAATTTTTTTTTTTGCTCTCTGCTATGGTATAACTGGGGAGAACTCTACCGTGGTGCTACATGTATTTGTTCTACCATCTCCGAACTATTTATTGCCTATTAACTATTTAATTTTCGCAAAGGAGGCTTGCTCATTATCATTCTTTTAAGACTTTTAGTAGCACACCATAATGAGTCGTCAGTTCTTGGTGAGTTATCAAGTTTTTTTAGGGGTATTTAGGCGTAACTACCAGAATGTATGCTTGGCTTTATAGACAGAAAATGTGACCCTAATGATTTAAAAAAATTTGTGTAATTTTCCTTCGGTATTGTGAATATCGGGGGGTGAGTAAATTGATGAGATCACTAAGACTAAGCTAAATTCTGCGAGATATATAGGCGTTGCCTGGAGATAATTTTCGCGCAGCTATGCCATTAAGAAGTGTTTAAGTCGAGATTTTATGGGAATAGCTGAGCTTCCATATGCTCTGTCTGTAGGGGGTAATTCCATGCATAGGGCAACCTTAAGTACAATTTTAAAATTTTAATTTATATAATTTTTATTGTTACCATTTCAAAGAAAAGGGTATGAAAATATGACAATACTTTGTAAGGCGTATTTTTGAATATTTTTATAGCCCCTATTTTTCCTGCTAAGTAAGTCTGAAACTGAAAGCAGTGTCATGTCTGTCACATTACATAATACTTCCGTGTACTATAATTTATTTAAAAATTAATAGGCTATGCGATTTCTTGTTACCGATGTTTTGTTCTACCGTTTTATCCCGATGTTGACCAAACGTATATTACTTGAAAGGCATTTCTTTTTCGCTGTTCACCAGATTTACAGATTTTTAATTGTTTCTTTGTTTTGACTAAATTGCATTTAAAGCTGCTACTAACACATACATAAAATTATACATATGCTATGCGTGTGTTTATTAAATTTGTTGATATGTTTGTTAGTGAGTGCGTTTTCTTCATTCACAATAATAATAAACCAAAAAGCGTTGGCTTGTGAATTGGCTAAGTCGAATTTTCTTAGAAATTGCACTCGAATTTCGAGAGTTGGAATCTGCTAGTGCTATGTTCTTATGTTAACTATAAGCACCTGTTCCTTATTTTTCATGCAATTAACTTTAGAGCCTTTCTGCATTTTACAAACATCTTCTAAAATGTTTGTCGCCATATCTGTCACGACTGCTTTTTGCATGCATAAGATAAGGTTACTCTTAATTCAGAATATATATGAAAAAATATACTTTTCGAAGAAAGTGCAAATAAAATGCGATGTTCTTTATTAGAGAAGAAAGCGGCATAATATATATATATATGTATTTCATAATCCAACTTAAAGAAAATAATCCATAAACAAACAATTTAATAAATGTGTTTTTTGTAATGTTAGTATTTTTTTCAAAATAAATTTTGAACATTTTTACGCTCGATTACATATTACCCTTATGTAAGTAATTTTTATTATTTATTTTCCAATAGCTGCATACCCCATATTTGTACACCCCATTGTGCACACAAACATCACCAGCAATATTTTGTAATAACTCGAGTAGCAATTGTAGGTAGAGTTTTTATTGTGTTGTTGGTTATTTTACTTGCTGTTTCATCAATTCATATGTAAACACGTGCATTGTTTTTTTCTTCTTTTTCATATAAAAAACATTGATAATAGAGAAAGGGAAAGTGTGTATGTATTTGTGCATATTGTTTTTTTTTTTTATTAGAAAAACTTCAAAGGTTATTGGTTGGGTTATATTAAAGTGGGGTGAGTTGTGAATAAGTGGATAACAACAATTGATTTTGCAAATATTTCCAAACAAGTATTTAGCAGTGGTGTCGAGTACTTAAATGCAATAAACGCTTAAAACCCATCTGAATATCAGTTAAGTCCCGATAATCAAAAAAATTCTTAAGTTACCTAGCAACAATTTTGCTAACATCTTCTATTCTGGTAATGTTTTACCGAAAAGTGAAACGAAGCGTATATATATATATTTTTTTTCTTTGAACAAAAGGTACCGCTTTTATACTTATTGTCTTGGAAGTGGATTACTCTTACGCTGGACTAGTTTAGTTAAGTTAAATCCCAAAAGTTTGGTGATGTATATGGATACATTTAAAATTTTCCTTGTTTTTTTCTTTATTTGTCAACAATGTATGAAATATGCAAAAAAAAACTGTATTAATAATCCTCAGTGTTTTAAGACATTTTACGGGATAATTCGAAAAAAATTTAATCCCGTATCTTAAATTCTCATGAGCCATTTTAATCCAATTAAAAAAACAGAAATCCATATGGTCCAATAAAACATGCATTTTACGCGTTCAAATGTTCCATGAATAAGTCCAGCAATCAGTTTTACTAGAGGCTTTGAGGACCAAAAGTTATTATGACAATTTTTTTATTATTATATAAGCCTTTTCACGTCACGTAATCCTAAGAATTTCACGGCTATACGAAATATCGCCAAATGAAAAATCGGCAAAATTAAAAAAAAAAAAATGGCCCAAAAAAAATTTTAAAATGCCAAAAAAAAAATTTTTTTTTGTCCAAAAAATATGAAAATTGGGAAAAAAAACAATAACATGGCGCAAAAACTGAAAAATGTTTAAAAAACTCCTAAAAATTAATCAATATTTGCCATATGAAAATTCAGTGACAATTAAATTAGAATTATGATGTGTACATATATGAGTATATATATATGACTTTTTTCTCTTTTCTTTACCGTCATAACTGATAACTTTTGAAACAATGTGTTGTACACATTATTCAGTTATCAACGGGCAAACACACCTGATTTCAATCTAAAACTTTAGAAGCTATCAGTTTAGGATATAAAATAAAAATAAAAAAATATGACCGAAATTTGCAGAGATATAATCGCCATTACAGAAACTGTATGCAGAATAGTTAATGTTATGTCCGATTTTTCTGGGGAGCGCGAAAACGATTAAAGTCGCCTTACCGAAAATGCAGCTCATGGCAGATTAGTGACAATATCTTCCTGTTACCGAAAATATTCTAGTAACATAACTTCGATTTAAATCCTCAATAGCATCAAAATAAAAAAGGTAGCATTTAAAATATAAAGAATCAAGTAAGAAAACTTTAGTCGGTCTAGGTCACTAAGGTCACTTACTTCAATTTCAATTTCAATTTATTTAGACCAACTATTATTTACATTTTTTATTCAAAGAGTTCAAGAATTTATCTTTTTCTACTTAATAATTATTGTTTATTTATAGAATTTTATATACATATATATAAAAAAATTTAGACTTTTTTTTTGCTAAATTAAAGCATTTTTTGCCTTTTTTTTCAAAAAGGGCATTTTTTTTTTCATAAGAAAGCTTAGGATTTTTCCTTTAAGAGCTTTTTGGTCGCTTAGTGGGATGGGAGTGGGATATCTATCAAAATAAATGTTTTGTAACTCAAGACAACGGTTTTTCAATTTTTCACAAATGCACTATTTTGAATTTTTCCTATTTGTGTGTAAAACCTTACAAATAAAACTTATACTGAGAAACTAGATAAATTAACCTTTCCGAAGGTATGTAACATACCCAACTAAAATTTCATACCCTCGATACCCAGAATATGTTAACTTCAGGAAGAACATCACTTTTTTTCTATAGAAATGTTGAAAAAATATTATTTTTTATTCATTTGTAATAATAATTAAATTAAGTAAATATATGATGAAGTAAATATTTGAGGTTTTTAAATGCCCAGTCTTTCATTGACCTTATATATCGCTTTTATTTGCTGTTTTTCTGCCAATCTTTTCTTGGCGTTACTAGGTTCAGCTGTTGACTAACTGATTCGCCAGAAGATTTACACGATTACCGCGACTGCCTTAAATTGACTATGTGTCCTAATGCAACAACTACTTGCCACTTAGGTGAATGTTCAAATTGCCCAGAATCCACATTTATCAAAGAGAATTTTATCAACTCTTTTGATCGCGAATATATATAGGAGGTCAAATTTGAATCTTGGATTCAAGAAAGGATTGACAAAAAAACGCAGTAAATAAAGGCGACATAAAAGCTGGATGAAAGACTGGGTATTTAAAAATTTACAAGACTTAAATACTTCATCAGCTACAATAAATTAAGTATTAAAATAGTTATGATATAAATGGATCTAACGCAATTAAGATTAAATTTTAATAATTTATTTATCTTCATATTTTTAATATTATTATTATTATACATTAATTTAATTATTATTAAAAATAAATAAAAAATAATAATTTTTCAACATTTCTATAGAAAAAAAGCGATTTTTTTCCTGAGGTTAACATATTCGGGGTATTACAGTATCGAGGGTATAAAGTTTTAGTTAGGTATGTTATATACCTTCGGGAAGTTTAGTTTGCCTAGTTTCTCAGTTTAAGTTTTATTTGTAAGGTTTTAGACACAAATAGAAAACAATTCAAAATAGTGCATTTGTGAAAAATTGAAAAACCGTTGTCTTGAGTTACAAACCATTTATTTTGATAGATATCCCACTCCCATCCCACTAAGCGACCAAAAAGCTCTTAAAGAAAAAATCCTAAGCTTTCTTATGAAAAAAAAAAAAAAAAAAAAAATGCCCTTTTTGAAAAAAAGGCAAAAAATGCTTTAATTTTGCAAAAAGAAAGTCTATAAATTTTTTTTTTTTTTAAGTATTTTTTTTCCGAAATATTAAAGAAATAGCTATTTAAACTCTTTGGGAGAAAATTTTCTAAGAAAAATAGGTAATAAGTTACATGGTTGAGAAAAAACACCTGTTTGGCCAAAATTTCAAATTTTGATCCCCCTCTAACTCAGAGAGATCTGGACCGACCTTGTTAAAAAGTTGTGTCTAAACTACTATCCAATAGGACTAACCTTGGTGCAAATTTCATCCGGATCGGAGGACATCGGTTTCAAAAGTTGGTGCACTTGACATGAAATCCCCCATATACATTTGAATAAAATTGGAGGTAAAAATTTTCGAAAACCTATTTGAAATTATGATAAAACTTAAACTAAGAACTTATTAACTACATAAGCTGAGGCTAGTTCATTAATATGGACATGTTCAGAATTTAAACAACGGCAACAAAAGCTATGGGAAAGTCTATCAATTTTGCTTTCAACTAACTCTATATCTGCAAGAGCATGGAGTCAGCGGGTAGAAAAATACCTTGTAAGATTATAGATTAACTTAAGCAATTTGTTTTGGGAAATTTGTATTTTATTTATATGGCATTTTGCGCTATTTGACCAGATAGGGGCTGCATTAAACATAACCGCCTGAAAAGTTGACTTAAATATAAGTGTTTTGTTGTTTATGTTTAGCCTTGAGTTCCGGTTTATAAAAGGATGGAGTATTCGTATTAATATATTAATTTTATTAACAATATATGGTATTATATATATATATATATATATATATATATTTGAGGGTCTAATATTAGTCCTAAATATTTTACTTCTTGGTCCCATTGAATTAAGGCATTATTTATATTGATGTTTGTCTGTGGCATGTAACAAACTTTTCGTTTCCTAGTGAAATATATGGCTTGCGTTTTGTCATTATTCAGCCTTATTTTCCGTCTATTAAAATATGAGGAAATTTCAACTAAGTCTTTTTTAATGTTGGTTATAACATCCACAGCTAAAGTTTCAGAGCAAAGTATAGCTGTATCATCAGCAAAAATTGACATGGTGCTATACTCGAGTTAAGGGATATCGTAGGAATATAAATTGTATAGTACTGGTGATAGATAAGTGCCCTGCGGGCAACCAGCTGTCACATTAAAACTTTCCGAACAATACGAACCAATGTGTACTTTAAAAGTACGGAAATAGAGAAAAGGCTGAATAATTTTAATTATATAAAAGGGAATTTTAATTTAATCATTTTATATCTAAGCCCATCATGCCATACAGAATCGAAAGCCGTTTTAACGTTCGGTAATACCATTCCAGTGGATTTTTGGTTTAAAAATTAGAATTCACTAAACTTCTTATTCGCACTAACGGTTGAATTGTATTGTGTTGATTTCGAAAACCAAATTAATATGATGGTATAATATTGTTCGCTTCAATAAATTTGGTCACTTTTTCTTTAACAATTTTCTCAAGTATTTTTCTAATGGAAGACAGTAGGCTAATAGGTCGGTATGAAGAAGGCATATCTTGTGGTTTGTTGGGCTTTTTAATTGGAATGATCTTAGACTTTTTAAACTTTTGTGGAAAATAACAGAGAATTAAACATTGATTTATAATGGTAGTTAAATACTTTATTAGCTTTTTAGGAAGAGCTTTGAAGCAGCTGTTATTAATACCATCATCTCTTGGTGACTTTCATAGCTTTTAAGTTCTGTATAATGAGAGATATCTGTGAAGCATTTATTGAAAGATGGGATGTATAGTTTAGGTTTGAAACGCTCGAAGGATGTCGAATTAACAGAGAATTTGATGCTGGACCAGCAAGCAAAACATTGTGCAAGCATTCCCCATTTTTCGCAGTTTCTTGTGTAGCATGATGTGTTGTCCTTCAAAATTGGAATGTTATTAAATTTTTTCCTAAAATTTTCGTTAGCTGCAAAAAGGGAGGAGCCTTTATCCAACGTAGAAGGAAGGTGATCCCACGATTTGTTTTTAAATTTATCCATTTCCTCGCAAATAATTTTATTAAGCACTAGCTGTTTTTACCCGGTCTTGTCCGGGATCCAAAGGACTTTGACTTGAAAAATGGTTCACTATGCTTACCAGGCGCTGAGTGCTTAGTGCCTAATGAACAAATTCCTCAAAAAAATTTACTTTCTCCCAAAAAATTTGTATGGGATTGGGATTGTTCATGATGAAAAAAATTACCCAATGTTTATGTTTTTTGGGGAGTAAATTCATTTTTTACTTTAATTTAAAATTTTTTGTGTTGTACACTTACTTGGCTATAATGGTCGAGATTTTTTAATTTTAAAAGACGCTACAGCAAAAATACTTCAAAAATAAGCTGCGAAACCGCTTGGAGTTTTTTTTCTTAAGTTTGTTTATTTTGTAAACACCAAATATGACGGAATCGTTATCAAATTAAAAGAATCAGAAGTTTTAAAAATTGAATTACTTCATTCAATAAATGATC
The DNA here is from genome assembly GCA_963682025.1 of Cordilura impudica. NCBI lineage: Eukaryota > Metazoa > Arthropoda > Insecta > Diptera > Scathophagidae > Cordilura > Cordilura impudica. Next base: position 104,312 of record CAVMKG010000096.1, read on the forward strand.
ACTATTGAACAGAGACGTCAAATTTATAGAAGTTTCAAAAATGGAAAATGAATGCGAAGTTTAAAATTGTGCCGCAAGGTTGCTTTAAGCAAATGCTTATAATGTATGTTTGGCCTATTTTGATCAACAGGTAATTATTGCACATACGTAGATAAAATATATCATGAGACTTTTCACTGAGATATGTTCCGCGAGCGAGTCGCGTCCGCGTCCGCGCGTTTGTCAGCACGGGTGTTGCAGTTAGCGTCAACTTATTTTAATCGCCAAAATATATTTTTCACATCATTCCGATATTTTAGCTAAGCTGTGTTCCGCGAGCACGTCTGGTCGCTCCCGCGTCCGCGCCCCGATTCCGGCCACCGAAATGATGCTATTGAAAAGAGTACAGATATTAAATAAATTTGTTATGGACAGATATCGAGACCAGTATGGGGAATTTGTTCATTTCTTACGGGGACATTTTGTTTAAATTTGGGGAATTTGTTCATCGTGAAGTTATTCCCCAATTTTTTGGGGAATAAGTTCATTTTTTTTTGGGAATTTATTCATTGGAGACTATGTACTGCTTATCATTACAACTAAGTATATTTATGCATGGATTATCTTGAGTGCATGATATCTAAAATTTCGAATTTTAATTACTCTATAGCTTTGGGATATAAAACAATTCTGATTTTTCCTTCTGGTGCATATACATATGTCGATGAGAAAATCAGTCGTTTAATGAGTTCCAGGTTCCCTGAATTCAGCTTGTCTTAGTCGCCGGGTTTCTAGACGCACTTGAGTAGATTCAGGAAATTCTGCTTCTCTTAACAAAGCTTGCTGAGCTGCGTACCGTGATCGCGTCGAAATAATGGGGAATTTGTTCACTTATTTTGGGGACCTTTTTTAAATTTGGGGAATTTGTTCATCGTGCAGTTATTCCCTTATGTACCAAACTTCAGAGAAATCCGTTGAAAAATACAAATTTGTAAAGCGAATAAATGTACCAAAAAACAGAAAATGAGTTTTATAAAAAAGTGGGCGTAAAGTTAGGCGTGGCCAGAAAGATATAATCGTACCTTCGCTAGAGTACAGAGATCACGTGTACCAAAATTTAGAAAAAGCCGTCGAAATATAAAAGTTTGCAGTCAAACAAAGAAACAAATAAAAGGAAAGAACATAAATTTGATATACATAGAAGTAGGCGCAAAATTAGGCGTGGCCGGTAAGAAGCATATGGCGACCTTGCCTGGAGTACAGAAATTGTGCGTATTAAAATTTCAGAGATATACGTTGAAAAATAATAATTTGTATAGCGAACAAATACACCAAAAAACAGAAAAATACCTGTATACTGGGCGTAAAAGTAGGCGTGGCCGCAAGAATCACATGGTGGCCTTGCTTGGGGTACAGGGATTGTGCGTCCCAAATTTCAGATAAATCCGTTGAAAAATAAAAATTTGTATAGCGAACAATTGTACCAAAAAACAGAAAACGAACTGTATAAAAAAAGTAGGCGTAAAAGTAGGCGTGGCCAGTAAGAATCATTTGGCGACCTTTCGTAGAGAACAGAGATCGTGCGTACCAAATTTCAGGGAAACCAGTTGAAAAATAAAAATTTGTATAGCGGTCAAACAAACAAACAAACAAACAAACAGAAAATGAATTTTATAGATATAGATTTTCATGTCGTAGAAATCATTGACACCTCTGAAATCGACTTAAATTGCCTTACGAAGCAAATTACCATATGGATCCCTGTTAAATTGGGTTTAATCAGTAGTCCAAAAAGAACCCTATAGGACAATTCTTAGTCATAGCCCCCATATAAAGCTGCTTCCCAAACTTCACTTAAATCCATCAAAAAACAAAATTATTGCACAGATTTTTCTCAAATTTGGGTTGTATATATTTTTTCAAAACATAACTGACTTTATCAAATATCGATAGGAAAGGTCCATTTTTCAACCTAGTCCCCATATAAATATAGCACCCGATATGAACCAGCCCGACTATAATTTTCTTACTTGTTTTTATTACATGTGTTGGTTTTTGCATTTAATAATATTGAAAACTATTACCGATAATAACTTCTTTCGAAATTTTTAGTATTAATTAAAATTTAACAATTTTAAAAGTTATATATTTTAAATAGCTTAAAATAATAAGTGTTGCTAAATAGTTTTTTTGAAATGAAAAAAATATTTCTTAAATGTAAGTGTTACAAAACAACCAAAAAAAAAAAATATAAATTGAATTTTGATGGTTACGACGAACGATTTTTTTATGTTACCAATAACAGCTACTATGTAGCTTTTTAAAATATTTCTTAAAAAGGGCACCTTTTTCGATTCCTAAAATTTTGATAACAGTTATTTTAGGTTCTTGCATTTCACTAATATAAAACAAAACTAAAATCGCCAAATTTTTAGTCAAGAGTAATTTGAAACTTTTTTGTGATATTTCACATAATTTTTAAACAGTCAATACGATCAGTATTTCTCTTAGGTCTCCTATGAATGGATCTTACTAGTTTTTCTACTCAAATCGTAGCAAAATAATACAAGTTTTCAGATGGTAGTTAATTCATTCTGTAAGCAACCATCATTGTTTCCATATAATAAATACTGGCCAATAAAGAAAGGGAATTAACTATAAATTTAATTACAGGCAACTGTACTGAAATTGTAACTGCACAAAACAGTGGCTGATATATTAACCATGTTTAACAATTGCTCATACACAAAATTTTTCTCGCGAAATATTAAAACTTGATAACTAATAGCGCTAAAAATTAGAAACTGTAAGACCCTAACCTGGATGATAACGTAAACCGGCTTTAATGAACTTGCCTTTCCATAAACTAAGCTCTTAAGCGAAATACGCTAAGTTAGCATTATTGGGATTATTTGCACAAGTTTATTTTTAAATGCGTTGATAAATACACATTTTAACACATGATTTTTTTCCATCTGATCGTATATAACTGTTTTAGGCTTCAAGCTATTTATATTATTTATACATATATTATTGTTTGTAGGTTTTGTGTATGAATGTGAATATATATAAATATTTTACTTTTGTTTGCATACACATCTAGTGATAAATAGGTATTTTTTTATGCAAATTGTCCTTAACTATGCAAATGAATCGAGTTAAAATACGGGGTGAAATTAATAAATAAAAAACATTTTTTTGAATAACAATGTTTGCAATATTGATTTTCCAATGCCTTAAAGATTTTAATTAGTAATTGGTAATAGAAATATTTCTTGTATTTTTTTTTCTTCAATCTAGCAAATTTTAATATTTTATATTTCAATTAAGCTAGAATATATATAGTTGATGGCGTCTTCGGAATTTATTTCGAAGAGTTAAAAATGGATTGACAAACTGATATGTCAGTACCCTCAGCAAAGTGGTGTTGAGATTATAAATACATTTTATTTCGAAAATATAATTCAAATTTAAATTTAATGTTAATATGATTTGCATCAGCTAAATATTAATGAAAAAATTATGTACTTAAAAAATAGAGGGAAGAAACTTTGCAGAAAATTTTAAAAAAATTAAAAAATTTTGAAAATAAATAAATTTTTGTTGTTATATTCCCGCAACGGTAAAACGTTCCTGGTTGTGCTTATACTCTGACTGTGTTCTAATATTTTTCGTAATTTAATGACAATTGTTTATGATATTATATAAAAATCGATAATAAGTATTAAAATAATATTTTATCAAATTTTTAAATAAATTTCATTAATTATTACAATTAGCGTACAGCCTTTCATACTTCCTACACCATAACACATATGAATTTTTATATTACATAAAATTAAGTTGATATGATAAAAATTATTTATAATTAACTTTATCTATATCTCTAGATATTCACCCATACACAATTTGAAGTAACAAATGAACAACTTGAGGAAGAAAGTTATCAAACCAAAAAAAAAAAATATAAGAGAATAAGAAGATGAATCCTTTGTGAGTAAAAATAAATTATAATTTACGCATAAAAAGATACCTAATTTGAATATTACGGGGAGAACAGAGAAACCAAAAGATATTACTATAAAACAGTACAGAAAATAAGATAAAAAATTTTAAAGCCCTCAAACTCAAACATGTAAAAAAAATATAAAAGTTCAATGAGGTGTTAAACCATAATTTGCACACCAACCAACAAACCAACCAACACACTCTTACATATTGTATTGTTATGCAAAGCAACTCCTTCCACAAGGATTTTGAGTAAAATTGTCTTAGAGAGAATGTCTTTTGTTCTTAGCAGTTCACTTTGATATAATATGTTGAGTAGGGTGGCAATTATGTTTTTTCAATAAAAATTCTGAATAATTTATTTTCGATTTAAAAAGAATGTTAGACTTTTATGTGCAATAATTGAGCTAAAACAGTGGTCTAGGAAATTTTTTATAGCTTTTTGGCATTTCTAAAAATTCTAGCTTGCCAGATTTATTTGCCTCCCTTATACTTAGCGTGGTTGTCTTTGGTTAGGGAGAGTTTTCATTTGGTAACTTTTATAATTTTTGCATAATTTTAAGTTATGAATTATTAAATTGTTAATAAAAATCAAAATGGAAAAAGTTCCAGTTCATTAAGGGAAAATAAGGTTGTTGAAGTAAATTAACTTCAAGAATTTGTATTTTTTATTAAAATAATTATGTATCAATTATTTTCTTTTCAGTCTGTTGCATACAATTAAAAGTTATTGGTATTATTTTTGATTTATTTTTATATATTTTTTTTATTTTTTTTTTTTTTCATAATATACTTTATTTACAATCTATCCATTTAAGGATAATAAGCAAATTAGATACATTTAAAGATTTAAATTTGTTGTTGGAGTCCAGTGAGGACAACAATATATTAGCAATATAATTATTTACAAAAATATATTAAAAATGATTGTATACAAAATGAAAGAATTCTAATAATTTAACAAGAAATTAGATTTTGAGGGTATTAATTTTTTTTTTAACGGAATGTAAATCAAGTACATGATGCCGTTTAAGCCTTCTTACTTCTTCAGAGTCATCGAGTAAAGATATAGACAGTGAGGTGCAGTGATTTCTTAATTCTTTTAGATAGTTTGAACTAAATCCATTGATTTCAACTTTCATCTTTGGAATAAATAAACCATTATGTATGGTTTTATTGGATACAAACCACGGAGCATTGACAATTGACCTTAGAGTTTTATTTTTATATCGTGGTAATATCTCAATATTTGAATTACTGGCTGTTCCCCACAGCTATATTCCATACGTCCATAATGGCTCAAGGATAGTTTTATATACGACTTCCTTAGTTTGAAGATTTAGTTGGGACTTAGGTCCTAATAACCAATAGAGACGAATAATTTTTAATTTTAAATGTTCTTTCTAGGCTTTGATGTGATCTTACCATGTTAATCTTTTGTCAGTATGAAGCCCAAGATATTTTGCACCCTCTTTTTGAGGAATTTGACTACTGTTAATAGATAAAATATTTGTTGCTTTACTTAAGTCAGAAATGTTAGCGCATTTGTTGAAAAAAAGCAATCTATATTCTGCCAGCAGCCATATACAACTGTTTTGGGTTCCCCAATTCACATAAGTAATCAACATCAGTAATTAGATAACAATAGGTAATAATCAAATTCTAAACTTGAAAAACGTAATGAAATTTTTTAATTGAATATCGGGAGGCTGCTTTATATGGTGACCAAGACTTAAATTCGTCCTAGGCTCATAATTTTTTGTGTGATCATTTATTAATATTATAAACACACACAAATCACCTTTGCTCACGACATACATATGTATCAATCTAGATCGTAGGGTAATATCGGTAGATAACCACCTCTGAGGAACATATCTGAACATAAGGGCGGGTCGATTTGTAGGGAGGCAAAAAAATCGCTCAAGTGACAAGGCAAATCAGATTTTATTGATCAAAATATCGGTTGATAACCTCCTCTTAAGAGTATATCTGAACATTAGTGCGGGTCGATTTGTAGAGAGGCAAAAAAATAGCTCAAGTGACAAGGCAAATCATATTCTATGGATCAAAATAAGAAACTTTGCCCAAGGAACCATACCTCCAAAACGAATTTTGATGTCGCCACTTTTGACCTGTCTGTCTGTCTGCCATGGAGCAACCCCATTCCCCCTCATGCAATTGATCTGAAACTTGGCCCATAGTCTTGTTGTGACTACAGATCAATTTTGGGGTAGTCACGCATAGTCACGGAGTGATCCTGAAGTTATTTACCTTCATCCGATCGATATTTTTGAATAACATAACATAGTCAAGGCGTATGATTATTATTTATTAGCAGAGTAGAAGGTACGTATACGTAAGAGAGTTAATTTAATATTAAATCAAACATAGTCAGTCCAATTCTAAATAAAAAAAGCTGATTTTTTCAAATGTTTGTATGGGGAACAGCCCAGGTGTTCCAGGGGGTTTGCAAATGGCATGGCTGGGTCGGCCCTCTAAAGTTAGGGGGGGTCGATCACACATTTGGACTCGATTGGGGGTCAAAGTGAGACAGGCAGACAGACAGGTCAAAATACGGGACATCAGAAAATGTTTTAGAGGTATGGTTCCTCGGGAAAATTTTCTTATTTTGATCCTTAGAATACGACTTTCCTTGTCACTTGGGCGATTTTTAAATCGAACCGCCCTACTGAACATATACCGAACGTTACCAATTTTCATAACTTGCTCCTACATTCCTCCAAGTTCTGATCAATTGATTTATAAAAAGGACCATAAAATAACTGTTATCAAAATTTTGGGCATCGAAAAAGTTGCCCTTTTTAAGAAATATTTAAAAAAAAAGTTGCACAGTAACTTTTATTGATAACAAAAAAAATAAATCGTTAGTCGTAACTGTTAAAATTTAATTAATATTTTTTCGTTGTAAGAAATATTTTTTTCTTGTGTTTTCTACGACTGAACCCCACCTCACACTTACCCTCGCATCCCGACCGAGTGGCACGTTCGCTTAATGTGTGGACTGCGTACACACCATACCAAGAGCTGGAAAGTAAATTGCGTTAGTTCGCAAATCAGCAACAAACTATGTCCACGCTCATAATCAAAACAAATTCACAGATCATAATCAAAACAAATTCTTCGGAGAGGATAAAAATTTGCATAAATGGTACAAGTTACGTTAAAATTTAAATGTGATAAAAGAAACTCCGAGTCAGAGTCACCATTCGCAAGGTTGAAAACAAAGGTGACGCCCAACATGGTCCTCCTACTCTCAAGAGTTGGAAGTCTGATAAGGTTTAGTCTATTAGTATATGATCGTAAGTCATCATAACTCCAACCTAAATCACGTAGAAAAACTTTCTCTACACAGACTCAACTGCATTGGCGTGAACTTGATAATATGGATTCAGTTTTATTGATGCATATGCCAAAATGGGTCTTACAAGTGCTGTATAATTCTGTTTAGTAACATATGGATCTGAAAACTCTTTAGCCCATCTTTTAGCAAAACGAAGAGTAGATCTTGCCTTATTAACAATCATTACTAATATGACCAATGAAGTCAAGTTTCCTATCCATGAGTACACCAAAATCCAGAAATGTTTGAACGGTATCCGATACTAATCCATTAATGCCACACTCGTTAGAAATTTTACCCTTTCTGTGAAATACCATATGTTTACATATCATAAGATTCAGCTCCATCAAGTTCAATATTACACAATTCAACCAGTGAATCAAGCTCACGCTGCATACATAAGGACATCAAAAGATCATTTATGAATAGTGAAAACAATAGCAGGCCCAAATGACTGCCTTGGGGAACGCCACAAGTAACTCGTATAATTTTCGATTCAACATTGCGAAACATGACCCTTTGAGAATTAAATATAATGTATGATTCAATCCACAAAACACTAGATTCATGTAGATTCCACACCTCTTATTTCTGTTACCCATTGATTGTAACTTTTACCTTGACGTTTCATTCTTTTGTAAAATGTATACCATAATTTCATAATGTGGATTTTGTTCTTATAATAAACACCAAAATTTGATATCAATTCTGACACGACACGAAATATTTTGTCTCTAATCCAGCATAATAAAAACAAGTAAGAAAATTATAGTCGGTCTAGACCGACTATACGATACCCTATACCATGCGTTTAGAGACCCTATCTCTCAGTCCCAACTAACTGGATATAAAAAATTAGCATAAACCAAATTTGAGTGGGATTTTTCTTAATTTTTTTGGCTGCAGATATGAAAAATTTCATATCGGATGCTATATCTATATGGGGACTCGGCCCAAAAATGGACCGATCCTGACCATGTTTGGTAAGGTCTCTTATATTTTGCAAAAATGTATACAAACAAAATTTGAGAAGAATCAGTGCAATATTTTTGTTTTTTGATAGATTTAAGTGAAGATCGGGAAGCAGCTCTATATGGGGCCTATGACTAAGATTTGGCCAATAGGGATAATTTTTGGACTACTGATTAATGGATGTAATATATACATACAAACCCAATTTGACTAAGATTTGCATGATAATTTGGATCTTATGGCAATATATGTTGATTTCATAGGGGTCATTTGTATGGGGGCTAGGTCTGAACATGGACCGATTCTCACCAATTTCAATGGCGTTCATCCCATGGCCGATGAATGATGAAATACCAAATTTCGTCAAAATATATTCATATTTGCGACCTGCAGTTTGATTACAAACTTTACATGGACACACAGACGGACGGACGGACGGACGGACATCGTTAAATCGAATCAGATAGTGATTCTGATTCGATCGGTATAATTAAAGATGGTGTAGGTCAAATTTTTTTGGTTGTTACAAACAGCAGCACAAAGTCATAATACCCAAACCACATAGTGGTATAGGGTATAATGACCTCTTCTTGTCATCATCTTTAATGCCGTATATCTTTTGTATGTATCGAATTTATTCGATTCGTCACCAAATTGTTGGAATTTCGGTGTAACAATATTACTGGATATTACGCTTGTAACAGGACCCGAAGTCCGCTGACTTAATAGCTTTGAAAACAGATCTTGTTGTGGGCTAAAATTTGTTGTGTCCGAGTCAAGGTTCGGAAAATACACACATGAAACACACAATGTTCTGTTCAAAAGCAGCCAACACATATCTTTATTTTAATAACAATTATGTGCGTTTCTAAATGTTCTGCGGTGCCCAATACAATCATGACTGTGTTCGTTTTAATATTTCGTTATTTACACGAACATGTTTCTATCACGTACTTTTTGTTTCGATCACACATAAACCACACAGATTTGAGTGTTGCTTTATTTGAAGTTCGTGTTGTGGTACGTGTACTGAAAAAAAAACTGAACATGTACAATAAACAGATTCGAGTTCAGTTATGTTTTAGGTCATGTTCTGGCTCGTTTACTAAGAAAAAATAGAACATGTACAATAAACAGGTTCGAGTTCATTTATATTTTAGACTCGTGTTCTGGTTCTTGTACTGCGAAAAATTGAAACATCAATTCGCGATCTGATACACCCCGATAAAAACGACAACAATTGTTTCAACCAAATTTATTAAAAATTTATTGACCCTTTTTTATGACTTACGTTGCAAATTGTTTACAATTGTCAAATATTTTAAAATTTTATTGGCCATTTTTTTGTGATTTACGTTGAAATTATTTACAATTGTTTTTATTGAATGGTTTTTATTTTAATAAAATTTGGTAATAAAATACTTAAGATACAAAAACTATTTAGCATCATAAAAGTTACACTTGTTGGTTGTTAGTTTTTTTTTTTGCATTACCCATCCCTATTTTCGCAACCTATTAGTGTCTTAGGCGAAAAACCCAATTTTGCGGCATAAAAGACACACTTGTTGGTTGTTAGGATCTTTTGCAAACATTTTTTTTGGTAACAAATAACTTTAGACACAAACAAATTTTGCATCATAAAAAACACAATCACCCACCCTTAATTTGCGAACCAATTAGTGTCAATGCACAATCCTTTTCTCAATGAGTTTTTGGGATTTTTGCGTAAAAACACAATGAGTGTCAATAAAAAACACCCAAAAAATATTTTCATATTTTATTGTCCCTTTTTTATGACTTACGTTACAATTGCTAGCAAGTGTTACAATTTCACGCAATTGATTTTGCAATAAATAGCGAGTGCGTGCGTCATTTATTCATTAAAAGTGGTTCAGTTTTCACTAGATCGTGATCTATAAGTTTACTGTGTTATTGTGTAAATTGCAAATATTTTGTGAAAATTAAAAAAATTGGAAAGCAATAACAGAAATAAGTTTTGCTATAAAAAATACGCAACTTTTAATAGCGAAACGAAATAATTTACATGTCTGATTGAAACCTACAAGAAAGATTTAAGTGCAGTGTGCAGTTTTTGTGTCTTAAGTATTTTATTACCATCTTTTATTAAAATAAAGACTAGTCAATAAAAACAATTGTAAATAATTTCAACGTAAATCACAAAAAAATGGCCAATAAAATTTTAAAATATTTAACAATTGTAAACAATTTGCAACGTAAGTCATAAAAAAGGGTCAATAAAATTTTAGTAAATTTGGTTGAAACAATTGTCGTCGTTTTTACCGGGGTGTATCAGATCGCGAATTGATGTTTCAATTTTTCGCAGTATACGAGCCAGAACACGAATTTAAAATATAACTGAACTCGAACCTGTTTATTAACTTAAAATATAACTGAACTCGAACCTGTTTATTGTACATGTTCTGTTTTTTCTTAGTACACGAGCAGAACACGACTTAAAATATAACTGAACTCGAACCTGTTTATTGTACATGTTCTGTTTTTTTTTCAGTACACGTACCAGAACACGAACTTCAAATAAAGCAACATTCGAATCTGTGTGGTTTATGTGTGATCGAAACAAAAAGTACGTGATAGAAAAATGTTCGTGTAAATAACGAAATATTAAAATGTACACAGTCATGATGGTGTTGGGCACCGTATAAAATTTAGAAACGCACATAATTGATATGAAAATAAAAATATGTGTCTGTTGGTCTAAGTTATGTTTGTTTACATATATGTACAATTTTTTAATTCAGTGTGTGTTTTTTTCTGAACTCTGGTCCGAGTATGTTGACGCTCCAAAATAAGTTCCATTGAGGTTGCGTTGTTTTCCATATTTTCTCGTCGCCAAAGAATATGTTTTGTATAAAAGCAAAATGATATTAATTTATTGATAATTATTTAAAACGGAGATTGAATAAAATTAAAAATTTTAGAAAATTTTCTAATACTCAATATTCAATGTTATCGTGCTTTCAAATTATAAATAATAAGCACAATAAAACACTTCGATGAAACACATCACCCATAAAATTTAAATCGATTGATGAATTTTTGTACTCAAATAAATGGTGTTTATTATACTGATTTAAATAATTTGCTTGATTTAATGTTTGTTAATGAGCCGGCTGATTCTACCTTTACCTTATTTTATCTCATTACTCGGCCTGAGGATCTACATCATCCCGCCATTAAAATTAGCAACAATATTTTTTTTTGTACCAGAGTCTAAAACATATTTTAATCAATACAAATTTTATCTATAATAATAGGTGATTTCTTGCGACAGATGTTTTGTTCTAACGTTTTATCCCGATTTTGACCATGCGCATATTATTTGAATGGTATTTCTTTTTAGCCGTTTTGCGGATTTACAGATTTTTAAATTTTTTCCTTTACTTTGAGTAAATTGCATTAAAAGTTGCTACTAACCCATACATAAAATTATACAATGCTATGTGTGTGTTTATTAATTTGTTAATGTGTTTGTAATAAAAATGAGTTTGTTTTTTTTTGTTGATATGTGAATTGGCTATAATTGATAAGCATACTTTTAGGGTCTCTATTTAATGAAAAAATAAAATTTCCTAGAATTTGCGCTCGAATTTCGAGGGCTGGAGTTTGCTAGTTATTATAAAACTACTCAGATTTATTTATTTATTTAACATTTAGATAATACATAAATGTATATACTAAATATGAAATATAATAAATGTACGAGGGCGGATGAATAAGTCCGTGACTTTTAGAATGAAACACAGTTTTGTTTGCAAAAAAAAATTTATTTTAACTAGGGCTTAAGCTAATTACAATAGTGTGAAAAATGAAAAAGGTTTAAATATGATTAAATAATCTAATGTTTTTTTAAATGACGTGTTACAATGAAGAGTTTTTATGAAATAACATGACGGGGAGGATAATCGGCTAATTGGATTAAATTCTGAAAATATTTGGTTCCTTTGTAGTTCGAATAATATGCAATTAGATAGAATGTGTGGTATGAAAGAGGGTACGTGCTATCACAACTGCAAATAGGAGCATCATCTTTCGTTATAATGTGACTGCGTATAAATATAGTGTGCCCTAATCTTAATCTTAAGAATTCGATTGTAAAGTCAGCGAATTCATTGCCTTCTCTTAGAGAATGCCCTTGGTATCCAAACTATAATGATCTTGGCAAAGTTTTTTATAAGGGAGTCTCTGATGTTAGATACATAACAATTGTTGTTATTCATACTGTTTGTAGTCTGAATTGCTGAAAGGGAATCTGACAAAGATTTCTGACAATATTATATGGCACTGTATATAGCTATTATATCAACAGAAAAAACTGAATTCTGGAAGTATAGAAGTACTGATGATTTTGTCAACTAAGGCAACCGCAAAAGATACATACTCCTTCGTTTAAGAACCGTGTGTGTACATAAATGTTCTATCGTTGTATCTAGAATAGCATACAGTATTGAACTAATGGAGTGTTTTCTTTTTTCAAATTTGAGAGAGTTGAATCCAGTGATCTTTCCACGTTATGTTTGTGCATTTTTTTTTGCAAGTTTCTTCTATCAAAATGTTTTTTAACAGACATTTTTGTTGACAGTCTAAGACCCAAATATGTATTATCATTTGTGATCCCTATGGGCTCCCGATTAGTTATCTATTTCTGATATGCTAAATTTCTACTTCTATTTCCAAAAAATATCATTTCAGTTTTACTAAGATTTACTTCTAGAGCTTATTGATAATATTCTGCATTGTAACAACATGATCAGCTAAGATCACAATATCGGCGGCGAATGTTGAATTTTGTATATTGGCACCTACTATATTCAAGTACCGATTTATTGTTCATATTAAGTTCGAAAATTATTGAAATTGACAATACCAAAAATAATACTTATTAGTAAAAAATAAATGTTTATTTAATATACAAGAAACATTAAATTACAATTTAATATTAAATTACAATATTATGTAAGCTATTAAACGTGGATATCCGCAACCACATGCGTTTAGAATAGACTGATTTTTTTCTAATAATGATAAATATCAGTGAAAACTTGATTTTGAAAAGAACTGCAGATATAAATATCTGAAAAATTTAAGGTAATTTTTGATGTGTAAACATCTATACGCGCAGGGGGGTAAATTTCTATTTCACAATACAATCACAAAAACAGCGTAACTCATATCGGTGTGAGCTGAAGCAGATAACGCTGTGTGACTTATGATTGTATTGATGAAAAAATTATGATATAACATTGTTTTTTTATGCCACTTTTTTAAAAGCGTCATCTATGTATCACTTATATACGTTTATATTGGGATATTTTTAACGTTTTACAGCAAAGGGTTGTTGAATTAGCTGAAACACTTTTTGCTATAAGTGATAAATAGATGACGCTTTCTGTTTGATTTTAAAAAATGACATAAAAAATTTTTTAATTACTAGATGTTTACACATCTTCCCTGTGATCGGACTCACATGATTTTTTTTTATTACTTATTATGATAAAAAATATATATTTCTTTAAGGATCTCATTTTGTAGCTTCTGATAGGAAAATTTTTATTTTGAAAAATTTGTCTCAAATTTTGCTTGCACAATTTTTAAATGTTTAGCTGCATTTATAGATAAAGTTTGAATGAAAAACTCATAACTTTATATCATTAAAATGACATTTTCAGACCCAGTTCAATGTTTTTGCATTTTATATCATAATCAATGTATAATGTTCAAACAGTTAAACATATAATGAAATAAAATTCAGATGCTTATTAGAAATTTAAAAATCTCTCTTTGCATATATATCGATGGCTTAGTGTGAAAAGAATATAAATCAAATATGCGTTTCTTTACATGGGAAGGAAAAAATTTATTAAACTTAAAATCTTTGGGTATACGAACTATTCATTATACCCTGACCTCTTAGTCGTGTAGTATATAATGACTTTATAATGATGTTCATGTCTACCAAAAGTATTTGATCTAGACGCATATTTTTTTATACCAATCTCCACATAATCAGTTTCTGAGTCGATTTACCGTTGTCCGTCCGTCCGTTCGTCCTTCTGTCCGATTGTCCATCTGTATAAAGCTTGTGTATGAGCTTTTAATATTGGTGAAAATGGGTGCATGTTCAGACCTAGTCCCCATTAAAATGACCTTATGAGATCGACTAAAATGGCCATAAGATAAAAAATTATCAAATAAATCTCAGTAATTGCATTCATTAGTCAGTAGTCTAAAAATAAACTCTATAGAACAATTTTTAGTATTAGCCCCATATACAGTTGCTTTCCGATTTTTCTGGAATTTTTCTCAAAAGAAGTGATTTTTCCGAATATGGTCAGGATCGGTCCATTTTTCCTAGTCCCCATATAAATATGGCATACTATATGACCTATTTTAGATCTGCAGGCAAAAAAATTAAATAATATAAATTCCATTCAGATTTGGTTTATTCTTATTTCCTAAAACCAATTTATTGGACCTAAGGCCAATTCTTTAAACGCAAGGATAAAGTATCGGTCTAGAATTTTGTCGTAGGATTTAAATAGCTTATAAGTAGCTTATAAGTATACAAGAATAATTTTTTATTTAAAGATAAGTTTTAACTTTTTTTTTTTTTTAATTTTATTATTTTTTATAAAAATAAAAAATCTTATTTTCGATCTTTATCAATTTAATGATTGAGTTTGAAATTGTTCAGGCTCCAGATCAATTGTTTTTACTTTAAATAAAGCAAAAGCATTAGCAAATTTGTTTCAAAAATTTATCTATATTCTGCATGACAGGTTATACAGCTGTTTCGGAAAGAGTCACCAACCCTCATCACTAACCAAAAGCAGTAGATAGTTTGTTTGGTAAAAAGTTAAATTCATATATATTTGCTGAAAACAACCAAATGAGAATTCAAGCAAAAGTTATACTATTTAAGCCTCTTCCAATATAACAAACTAAAATATAGAACAACTTTCAAACAAATATGATTGTATACGAGTATAGATTGCATACTACAATATACATGTTTGTTTTTGTCTTGAAAAAAAACAAGAAAAACAATTTGTTTTTGCTAAACTTACATCTAGCGTTAACGGTGATGAGGGTTGGTGACTCTTCCCGAAACAAATGTGCTAATGCTTTTGCTTTATTTAAGGTTTTAACTAGCAGATTCCAGCCCTCGAAATTCGAGTGCAAATTCTAGGAAATTTTATTTTTCATTAAATAAAGATCCTTAAGGTATGCTAATCAATTATAGGCAATTCACAAATCAACACAAGAAACAAACTCATTTTTATTACAAACACATTAACATTTAACAGAACATACATAGCATATGTATAAATTTATGTATGTGTTAGTAGCAACTTTAAATGCAATTTACTCAAAACAAGAGGAAAAAATTTAAAAATCTGTAAATCTGCAAAACGACTAAAACTAAATACCTTTCAAATAATATACGTTTGGTCAAAATCGGTATAAAACGGTAGACCAAAACATCAGTAACAAGGAATCGCCTAGCCTATTTATATTATAGATAGGTAAAATTTGTATTGATTAAAATATGTTTTAGACTCCGGTACAAAAGAAATATTGTTGCTAATTTTAATGGCGGAATGATGTAGATCCTCAGGCCGAGTAATGAGATCAAATAAGGTCAAGGTAGAATCTGCCGGCTCATTAACAAACATTAAATCAAGCAAATTATTTAAATCAGTATAATAAACACCATTTATTTGAGTACAAAAATTCATCAATCGATTTAAATTTTATGGGTGATATGTTTTATCGAAGTGTTTTATTGTGGTTATTATTTATAATTTGAAAGCACGATAACATTGAATATTGAGTATTAGAAAATTTTCTAAAATTTTTAATTTTATTCAATCTCCATTTTAAATAATTATTAATAAATTAATATCATTTTGCTTTTATACAAAACATATTCTTTGGCGACGAGAAAATATGGAAAACAACGCAACCTCAATGGAACTTATTTTGGAGCGTCAACATACTCGGACCAGAGTTCAGAAAAAACACACACTGAATTAAAAAATCGTACATTTATGTAAACAAACATAACTTAGACCAACACACACATATTTTTATTTTCATGTCAATTATGTGCGTTTCTAAATTTTATACGGTGCCCAACACCATCATGACTGTGTTCGTTTTAATATTTCGTTATTTACACGAACATTTTTCTATCACGTACTTTTTGTTTCAATCACACATAAACCACACTGATTCGAATGTTGCTTTATTTGAAGTTCGTGTTCTGGTACGTGTACTGAAAAAAAACAGAACATGTACAATAAACAGGTTCGAGTTCAGTTATATTTTAAGTCGTGTTCTGGCTCGTGTATTGCGAAAATTCGAGCGCAAATTCCAGAAAATTTAATTTTTTCATTAAATAAATTCCCAAAAACACATTAATAAGTTTACTAAACACACACATAGCTGTGTATGATTTTATGTATGTGTTAGTATCAAATTTAAATGCATTTTACTCAAAATAATAGAAAAAATTTAAAAATCTGTAAATGTGCAAAACGGCTAAAAAGAAATACCTTTCAAATAATATGTTTGGTTAAAATCGGGATATAACGGTAGAACAAAATATCGGTCAGAAGAAATCGCCTAGCCTATTAATATTATAGATATTTACGCTATGGCTTCCGAAATCAAAATCTGGCGTCATCTAATTTCTACTACTACTACTGATCATGATTGTGCATGCCTTTCTCTTACAAGAAAATAACAATGTAAAACAGGGCATGCAGAATCATGATTTACCCTTGGCAAGAAGTAGTAAATAAAAGATTATTGATTTTACCCCATAACCAAGCTTTATATCAAAACAGGTTATTTTATAAAATAAAAATAAAAGATTATTGATTTTACCCCATAACCAAGCTTTATATCAAAACAGGTTATTTTAGAACAAATTTGGGCATCTAGAATCATTCCACTTCTCTTACGTTTACATTGTGTAGTAGACATGATTGTTAATGGTTGATCACAATTATTGTTCTCACCTAGTAAAAAAATAATAGTTCAAAAACCGGTTTTTCATTTAACACAAGTGGGAATGCAGAATCATTTCACTTCTCTTACATATATTGTGCATATAAGAAAGTATACATGATTGTGCATAGTTAAACATGATTATTGTTTTACGCTTAGTTACAGAACGAAGCAACGTAGTACTTATATTGCTTCAAAAAATATATGTAAACTAAACAAAAACAAAACAATGATCTTAGTAAACACTAAGTAATAATAATAAGGGTATTCCAATAGTATTGAATACGTTCGCATATAAATGGGTTTATACATATAACTCTACACCGACTAAAATTTTTTTACTTTTTAAAAAACACATACTTTCAGATAAAAATTTTGCAGTTGGAAATTATCACTTTTCCCACTTTTTTGGTCGTTTTAACCTACTAAACTTTATGTCCTGAAGGCTCGAGTTAAAAAAATTTCACATTCCTAAGTTACTTTGCAATTTACATTTACGGGCCGCTTTTATCCCCCTTAACATCGAAATTTCCAAAAGTTTTCCTCTCATCTAATGTTTCTATCCCTAGTAGAATCCACAAGCTATATTTTATATTCGTTTGTGTAGAAGATACCACATATACATTTTTTCCTGTATTTTGGCCGTTTTTCCTCCCCTTGACGTTAGAATTAGCAATAAAGTCATTATTGACTGATGCCCATGTATTCGGTGGAGTCTGTATAACAAAATTCTTATATATAGTTAGATAAATATATTAAGAAGATCCCAAAAGGTAAAAATTTTACCCTTTTTGGCCGTTTTGACCTTGAATGGCCGACTCTCCAAAAAAAAAAAAGTCCTAAGCCAATTTTTGTTCCTCGAATGGAATCTACACACCAAATTTCATATTCCTAGTTTCGATTTTCCCCCTATTTGGCCACTTTTAGCCCCTTACTCTACGAATTTTTAAAAGTCTCGTCTTAGTGGATCTTTACGCCGACATGGTAACCTACAGTCCAAATTCGAAGTTTCTGTGTCGAGGTCTTTGGGCTGGGCGATGATGAAGCGGTCGTGTAATTCTTTTATATACATATATACACATCAACGATGCACATTTATGTGTGCTTATTGCTTTTGTCTTTTTCTTTTTGTACATGTGACCGGTTCGAAAATAAAAAAGTGTATGCATCGCTGATAAACAAACGAACTTGAATATGATTGTATGTATTTACGTCAGTGGTGGCTACCGAGCGAAATGAGTTAGTAGTTGTGTTTATGAGCATGTGTTAGTTGTACTACACTGATCGAAATCCATGGACGTAACACAATGCCAATGTGTTGGTTGTGCAGATTTTGTATGAATGTTAATATAAATGAC
This sequence comes from Cordilura impudica, assembly GCA_963682025.1. Lineage (NCBI taxonomy): Eukaryota > Metazoa > Arthropoda > Insecta > Diptera > Scathophagidae > Cordilura > Cordilura impudica. Next base: position 123,047 of record CAVMKG010000096.1, read on the forward strand.
TAAAAGGGAAAACAGTTGAGTTCACGATGAATATGGCAAAATATTAAATACATTTTATTGTTTTAAGATTCTAAATCTTACATTTTGAAAATTTAGAACAAAATGTAAAGAAAATTTAATTTTTTTTCTTATCAAAAAGTTCGAAATTAATTACATCCAATAAGTAAGTAATTCATTTCTTTAAAAAACAAAACCAAAAAATATCAAAACTTAACTTATGAAATTTCAAAGGTTAATGAGTGGTATGTTACCAAAAACTAAAAAACTTGCAGTAAACGGATATTTTATTAAATAAAAAAAAATCACAAAAAAAAGCAGCTATAATGTTGTCAAGTAGACGTTTTATTTTTTTTTTTTAAATTTTAATAGTAATTTTTTCTTCCGTTTTCGACAACTAAAAGAAGTTCAGGGTGACAGCTTCTATAATGCCGCTTAAGGTTAAATATATTTACTTTTTTTAATATACGGTTAGACCTCAGGCACTCCTCTTCCTTTAGCACGTTATAACAAAAGCAGAAACTGCTTTTCCATTCTCCATCCCACATGATTGATTTATTTTTTATTAAAAATATATTTATAAAATATAAGCTTTAATCAAACAAAAAAATTGTGTATTGCTGTAAATATTCTCTGTTTACCTATTAAAATAACAATGTAAGAAATTCAAAAGGCAATGCGACATAGACCCGCTTCGTTCAAAAGCTTTCATTAGAGTGAATGAAATTGTTGTTTACTTTTACTCTTTGATGAGTATTTTTGTTTTCGTTCGGCTATATACATATAGGAAGCCGATTAGATTTCGGCTCACTGGTGCCGATATGGCCGACACTGATTACATTTATGATCATGATACCAATGAACATGAAGATGACATCAACTATATTCTGAGCTAAAGAGAGCATCAGATTGAGTTCGAAGATGAAGATGATCCCGCTGATCCTGATTTGGATGCAGATTCGCTTTCAGCACAAAATATTTCAGAGATTTAAAATTAGCTGAACAAAACTCAGAGCCTTTGGACACATATAACATTTGCAACATCCGGAATATGGTATGGAAATTAAAAAATATGGACACTGTACAAACTGCTTTCAAGTTTGAAGGAAACACTGAATATTCACTTGAAATTCTTGAGTTGAAAACGCCTTCTTAATTATTTTCTTACTTCTTGGATGAGAAAATGCTAAAATTCCTTGTACATGAGTCAAAGAAATACGCTTTTCAAAAGAACCCTAATTTTACAGAGCTGGTTACTGTCTCAGAACTACGTAAATTTCTTGCGATTCTTATTTTTACTAGTGTTTACCATTATCTTTCTGTCAGGTCGTACTGGTCAAATAATATAAAATTTGACCCAATGGCACAAACTATAAATCGGAACAGATTTGATAAAATCAGATACATATTTAATATGAATGACGATACAAAACATTTGCCACCTGATCATCCCCATCACGATAGACTACACAACATTAGACCAGTGATAGACCACTTGAACAAAAGATTTGCTTCTGTACCATTTGAACTGGATGATCAAATGTGTGCCATTTCAAGAAACACTATTTGTCCAATGAACCACATAATTGGGAATTTAAATTATATGTTTTATGCTCTCTTTCTGGGTATGCATATAATTTTAAGATGTACTCAGGAGCTAAAAATACAGAACGCGTGCCTGGCGAACCAGACCTACGAGTACTATCAAACACAGTTGTTCGATTGTTGCGAGCAGTCCCAAAACGTCGACTTGGAAAGTCTAGCAAATTGCCAAAAAAAAAGGAAATATTAAAGTCTAACGCACCCAGCGGAACATACGATTAAAAGCTCAAAACGAACGTCCAAATATCGTGTCCTCGAGTAATAAAAGAATGCATTGCCCACATGGGAGGAGTAGATCTTATGGACAGCTTCATCGGTCGATATCGAATCCGCATAACATCAAGAAAGTGGACAACGAGGCTGTTCTATAACTCACTTGATATGACCATGATAAATGCTTGGATACTGCACAAGAAAGTTAGAAAGTACAATAAAAGGCAAATCCCAAAAGGACATCTTGAAGTTAGCTGACTTCTGAAGCGAGCTTGCTGACACTTTATGTCGGCGTCAATATCGGACAGAAAATAACAGAGGAAAGCCAAGTATTAACAGCGGACGAGAAGAGGAGCCACAGCCATCAAAAAGGGCACGGTCAGGACTACAAGTTCTACCCTCAGCTGACGTATGTTACGATCGTGTTGGTCATGAAAAAGAATTTATGGATTCTAGAAACAAGTGTAAATTTAATAATTGTAGGAAGCTTACCTCTTGGATTTGCCAAAAATATAAGATTTCTTTATGCGACAGTAAAAATAACCAATCCTTGGCACAATTTCACGCCTAACCACAGTAAAATGTAATACGATATATTTATAATAGCTGAAGTATCAAAATTGATACCGATTTTGTTTTTCGAAATAAGTACTTAAAATTTTTTTATAATTTTTTTTTTTTTTTTATTTTTCCCTTTGACTAGCAAATGCAATGACCACATTGATAAATTTTTAGGAATTATTTGAAAAATCAGGCTTCTAAGGGTTAAAGAATTGCTTTCGACTAAAATTTTTGTTAATTATCCTATCAATTTTATTTTCATTGTAAAAAATTTATCTATATAATGTGAAATCTAGTCTATTGAGTCTCTTAGTATTGAGGGTATAAAATATTTGGCACAGCCGAATTTAATACTCTTCCTTTTTTATATTAAATATGAGTCAATATTAAATTTACTATGGTAACAAATTTAAATGTTACTTTCATTTTAAAATCTTTAATTGTATAACGTACAAACAACTACTTTACCACAACATCAAACAACTTAATATTATCCTCAGTGTTTTATTTAAAAAAAAAATTCAAATCTAAGTTCTCATTTCGATATTAATATTCCATATCATCATTGCAATTGACAAAAATAAAAAGCTTTAGCCAACAATTCTCTTCCTCTTTAGGAAATAAAAAAGATTATTGAAAATTCCCATTAGTACCATTTCTAGAAAGTAACTCATTTTTGTCATTCCCTCTTGATTCTCGTAAATGTACGTAAAGAATATTAACTTAAGTATTTAGTAGCATTTTGCAATTTAGTTTTAGAAACTGAATCGTTTCTACTTACTCACACCGAGCCACAAACACATACAATAATTTACACTTGAGGTCGAACACTCAAACGAGTTGAAATGTTTAATAATTGTGTGTGTATAGGGATAGGAAACTTTGTGACTCGTGTAATGCAGCCAGAGCCATGTTATTGCATTTTGTGATTTCGTATAGTTTGTTTGCGTTGTATTTGCTATGTCCTCAAGAGTCATATTATAAATGCATTTAAATGGGCATCGATCATGACTGTTTGATGGTGCATTTGTTTCCATACATACGAACATTAAATATAAAACATTATTGCATACATGCTTGTAAAACATATAATGGTGTGGTTCATAAAATAATAATGATATATGTTAAGGACTTTGCAGATTTCATTTACACCCTCCATAATATTAAGGTGTTTTTATTTTTATCTAAAATGTATTATTATTTTGTATCAAAAATAAAAATAAAAAATAATAGAATAATAGATAAAAAAAAGTTTTTAGCCACACATCGCACAGTGGCTCGATTTGAGTTTTTTCGCTGCAAAAATCATAAATTTTGAAGCAATTGAGGTAATAAATAAATTGAAAGGCGTGTGATAGATAATTATCCAACCTATAAAATAAATGTTCGAACAATGCGCTACACCCCTTAGATGCTTACTTTTGGGTTATCAAAATTTAAATTTGTTAACGGCATGAAAAACCATGTTTATGTGAACTAAAAACCAAGATTTTTAACTATTTTATATTTTTTGTGTTTTTTTTCAAGGTTTTTATTATGTATTAAAATTATTATCCATAAATAAAAAAAAACATTAAGATTCTTCGAATTTATGTTTTCAAATTGCTTCAAAATAATTATCACAATTTACATTAGAAGGAATATCTAATAGACTGGTCGATCGCCAATAAATATTCACATTTCGTGTATTTGTACAAAATATGTACAAAACATTTTTTTATTGTTTGAATCTTGTTGTCAGTCAGAATAAACTCATTCGTTTGTTTTGTTACGTTTGTTAAAAATCAAATTAATCTAGTTCAGTGATGCCAGAGTAGAACAAAGTATCTGTACATGAAGGAAAATGTAACCAAAAAAATTGAGAAATGAAGTCACCTTTTTTATGAAATTGAATCTGGCATCGCTGTTCTAGTTGCTATTGAGAATAAATTCATTCGTTGCGTTTTGTTAGGCCTGTTAAAAATCAAATTTAAATTATATTAAATTTAATAAGTTACCATTAATTGAAATTGTGACCCCATGAATAATTCTAAAAAGATTAAAATTATAACTACCATAAGGAATGGGATCATGATTATTTTTTGATGTGTAAACATCTTTGCGCTCAGGGGGGGTTAAAATCCAATTTCACAATACAATCACAAAAGCAGCGTAAGGTAAAATCGGTGTGAGGTATGTGTAAGTATATTGGTGTATTTGGTAAGCAGAACCGCCGAGTTCGCTGTCTGTTTAGCAAAATCACAAATCTTTTTCGTTAATTTTATATATTCAAACTATTAACCGCAAGGTGTGCTGTGAGTTTAACATGTTCACAAACCTACAGAGTTGTTTTTTTAAATATTCAAGAATATATTTGCTATTGACAGAGCTTTTTTAGTAAGCAGAACCGCTAGGTGTGCTGTGAGCTTATAAAGCTAAACACAAGGAAAACCTTGAAGAAGTCAAAAATAAACTTAGGTGTTTTTTTATTTATTACACCTTTTTCCAATTGTATTTCAGAAAACATCAATTGAATTTCAGACAGTACCAATTGAATTTTAGAAAACATTAATTGAGTTTCAGAAAGTATCAATTGTGTTTCAAAAAACATCAATTGATTTTTAGGAAATATCAATTGTGTTTCAGAAAGTATCAATTGAATTTCAGAAAACATCAACTGATATTCAGAAAGTATCATTTGTATTTCAGAAAATATCACTTGAATTTCAGAAAATATCAATTGAGTTTCAAAATTTATCAAATGTATTCCAAAATATATCATATGTATTTCCGAAATTCTCAAATGTATTTCATAAACCACAAATATATTTTAGAAAATTTTAAATTTATTTCAGAAAACATCAAATGTATTTCAGCAATTATCTAATGAATTTCTGAAATTATAAAATGTATTTCAGAAAATATCAAATATGTTTCAGAAAACATCAAATGTATTCAGAAATTATTAAATTTACTTCAGAAAATATGAACTGAATTTCAGAAAACAATTGAGTCTCAGAAAAATAGTCAGAACGCCATATAAAAATATATTTTTATACCCTATACCACTATGTGGTTTGGGTATAATGACTTTATGCTGCTGTTTGTAACAACCAAAAATATTTGACATACACCCATCTTTAATTATACCGATCGAATCAGAATCACTATCTGATTCGATTTAACGATGTCCGTCCGTCCGTCCGTCCGTCTGTGTGTCCATGTAAAGCTTGTACTCAAACTGCAGGTCGCAAATATGAATATATTTTGACGAATTTTGGTATTTTATCCTTAATCGGCCATGGGATAAACGCTGTTGAAACTGGTGAGAATCGGTCCATGTTCAGACCTAGCCCCCATACAAATGACCCCTATGAAATCAACATATATTGCCATAAGATCCAAATTATCATACAAATCTTAGTCAAATTGGGTTTGTATGTATACATTACATCCGTTAATCAGTAGTCCAAAAATGATCCCTATTGGACAACTCTTAGTCATAGGCCCCATATAGAGCTGCTTCCCGATCTTCACTTAAATCTATCAAAAAACAAAACTATTGCACTGATTCTTCTCAAATTTTGTTTGTATATAATTTTGCAAAATACAAGAGACTTTACCAAACATGGTCAGAATCGGTCCATTTTTAGGCCTAGTTCCCATATAGATATAGCATCCGATATGAACTTTTTCATATCTGCATCCGAAAAAATTAATAAAAATCCCACTCAAATTTGGTTTATGCTTATTTTCTATATCCAGTTAGTTGGGCCTGAGAGATAGGGTCTCTAAACGCATGGTATAGGGTATCGTATAGTCGGTCTAGACCGACTATAATTTTCTTACTTGTTTTAAGTACTACACTGGGTTTGTAATATTTCTTGAAAACTAAAATTCAAAATGCGGTAACTTATATTTTTATTTTTTTTGATTAACAAATGAATTCCTCATCCTCTTTCGACTAAAAAGCCGCTCTTGATAGTATATTTTCCCGTGCATAACAAATAAGTCCAAATATTGCTAAACATTTTCTGCGACTCCAAATCACGAACAGAAACAAAAAATAACTTTTCGGTATTGTAGGTTAAACTAATTTCCAATTCTGAATTTCAATAGATATATCTGAAATTCAATTGATATTTTCTAAAATACATTTGATACTTTCTGAAATACAATTGGAAAAGGTGTAGATGTTTACACATCTCTCCTGTGATCAGACTCACATCGATTGAAATCGAGTGGACAGTTTCAAATCGAGTAGACCAAATAGCTTAAAATTTAAAAGAGAAACTCATGCAGGGTATTACGAATTGTCGAGTATTTTCACTTAGATGAGTCTACTGATGCATATCCCAAACGATTATTTTCATTACAATTGTTTTAAGGACTTTTCAATTAAAGAAAAAATACAATCATTTCATTAACAGGAAAAGTCGAGGTAAAAATGTATTTACCAGTTTCAAAGTCTATTGTATATTTAGAGATCTGATCAATGAAATGAAGCAATTTCTTAGCGAAAGTGGAGACGAAAACCACCAATTAAATGACGATATTTTGTTATTAGATTTAGCATTTTTAACAGATGTAACAGCTAAATTAAAAGATTTAAATTTAGAACTACAAGGTTCTAATAAAACAATTTTCCATATGATAAGGGCTGTAAACGCTTTCAGAGAAAATTTAGATCTTCTTGTATCAAAGCTAGAAAATAAAAATTTATCTAATTTTCCAAATATGTTGTCGCAATTAAAAAATACGGCTTCTAATAATTATGATGAAAAAAAAAATTGTGACAAAGAAAATTAAGAACCTTATTCAAGAATGAAATAATCGTTAATAAGATTTAAAAAAAAAATACTATAATGGCTTATTTATGAGCTTTCCGTTTGATATTAGTTTAAAAGCAGTAACAATTGCAGAAAATCGTTCAACTATTTTTGATAAATATTATAATAAATATTACACTTGAAACATAAATTATTACTTTGCAAAATGAAAGCTATATTAAAGCAAGAGCTGGCGAAGATAATTTCTGGAAAAGATAGGTATCCGGGTCTGAAAAAATGTGCCGAAAATTTATACGCCTGCTTTGGTTCAACATATCTGTGTGAATCAGAATTTTCTCAAATGAAAATAATAAAGTCAATATACCGAACGAGCTTGACATGTGAACATTAGAATCCTGCTTGAGAGATGGTCTGGGTAATTACTCACCAAATTATGAACAAATTTTAGAAAATACGCAACGTAGAATAAGCAATTTAAATAATGTAGCATCAGAAAAATAAATCGTGTTTTTCACGTCAAAATGCTGCAAAAAAAAAAAAAAATTAAAAGCTCTTCGTCACTACCTCAGGAAAAATGTCACCTTTTAAGCGCAATTCAATTTTTTATTTCACATGATCCGGTAACGAGGTATGATGTTAACCGCAAAACAACAACTCTTCCGGAAATTTGGTATCACGGACATATTTGTTAAAATTTTTAATTGAAAATTTTTTCAAAGATTCTTCAAATTTTATGGTATAACGTATATATCAATTAAATGATCCAACATTATTCATGTCTTCAAAAAAGAGTTATGAAAATACAACTTTTTTAACTTTTAAAACCTTAGCTTAAGTTAAGTTTTAAGTTTGTGATAATTTTTAACTATTTCTATTACAAAATACTAGCAGATTCCAGCCCTCGCAATTCGAGCGCAAATTCTAGGAAATTTTATTGTTTCATTAAATAAAGACCCTAAAAGTTTTCTAATCCATTATAGCCAAATCACAAATCAACATAAAAAACAAACTCGTTTTTATTACAAATACATTAACAAAATTAATAAACATACACGTAGCATTGTATAATTTTATGTATGTGTTAGTAGCAACTTTAAATGCAATTTACACAAAATGAGGGAAAAAATTACAAAATCTGTAAATCTGCAAATCTGCTAAAAAGAAATACCCTTCAAATAATATACGTTTGGTCAACATTGGGATAAAACGGTAGAACAAAACATCAGTCACAAGAAATCGCCTAGCCTATTAATATTATTGATTAATAACATATGATTTCTGTTCTTATTAAATTTGCTGTAATAAAGGGTGATTTTTTAAGAGCTATAGAAAAGTTTTCCAAAAAAAAAAAAACATAAAATTCAGAAAATGCATGAAATCTTTATTTGAATCGATAGTACGGTCCATATAATTTAATGTTTGAAGATTATTTCATGCAAATGTTGACCGCGACTGCGCCTCAAATGGTCCATCCGCTTAGTCCAATTTTGGCATACTCTTTCCAACATTTCGGCCGGTATCTCACGAATAAATGCTTCAATGTTGTCTTCCAATGCGTCAATTGAAGCGGGATTGTCTGTCTGGACATGAGCTTTGACATAGCCCCACAAAAAATAGTCTAAAGGCGTTAAATCGCACGATCTAGGCGGCCAATTGACCGGTCCCGAACGTGAAATAAAATTTCACCGAACTCGCCTCTCAATTAGTCCATTGTTGCGCGTGCTGTGTGCCATGTGACACAGTCTTGTTGAATCCACATGTCATGCAAGTCAAGCTCTTGCATTTTGGGCAGAAAAAAGTTATGATTCGGCGACGAATCGATAATTGATGGTCATCATTAACACTGGCCGATACAACTGAGATATTTCCTTCAGTTCGCACTCTACGTAAGAGTGTTGGTGGTTTAATGTCCAACAATGTAAATTTGGTGCCAAATTTGGTCACAATAGCCCGAATAGCCGCATCAGTGGGTCGATTAAACTGACCATAAAATGGAAGAAGCGCGCGATGAACTTTCTTAACAGAGCACGCATTTTGATAATAAAATTCAATAACTTGCAAGCGTTGTTCGTTTGCAAGACATTTCATGGTTAAATTATAGACCAAACTGAAGATGTTTGACAATGAAACAAAACACGAAACGTGCGTCAGCTGTTTAAACCAGTGTTGCCAAAAAGATAATAGCTAAAAAATCACCCAATACAAATAAGTAATTTCAGCAATCCTTAAAAAATGAAATTTGGAACCTCAAACATTGGCTGCTCCTCTTACAATTAGTTTTAGAAAAAGTATATCGCGGTGTATTTTTATTGAGTTAGCTGACACCCCTGCAATAGACCAAACATTTCTGAACTATAATTATTGGGTTCTAATTCCTTGCGTGAGTTCACATGCCGCAGAGATAAAACAAGTGGATTGGAAGATGCTACCAACATGTTGAAGAAGGCCTCATTTTGCCTCACCCTTGATGATTCGAACTTGTTCGAGCATCTAAATTTTTTATAAAATTTGTTGAGGTCTTCGTGAGCTTCTTCGGAACGCTTTCCAAATGGCAAAGACGGATTTTCCATTATTTGTTTTTTATTAACCAACACTCAGGGGATGCCACCCATAAATGCAGTGCATTGTGTTGATTTCAGGAAAATAGGTTGTGGAAAGGAAGAAAGTGGGAGTAGTGTTTGTGGATATATGACTTAAGTTTTATTAGATTATAACTGTCAGAAAAGCCCTCTTCGGGGAGTTTATTCCACATATAGCTAGTTCGACTGATAAACGAATTCTCTCTGTAATGCGTTGTTTGGTCAACTGGACAATAGGCTACAAACGGATGTGATCTACTAGGGAAGCGGGTAGAACGAACCGAAACTCGGGCACTTGGAATAAGTTCGCTAATCTCAGAAGAACATTTACGTAAAATCTATAGAACAATGCTGCACAACCCACATTCCGACGGTGTTCCAATGACTCAATAGAGTTGGATACCCTACTGTCATTGATGAGCGTCAACGTCCTCCTTCGAACACGGTCCAGTAGCTACAAAATAGACTTAGAAGCTCCTGCCCATATATGGGAGTTGTATTCCATTTGCAATGCGCCAAAATTTTATGAACTGTCGGGGTCAATTTCTTCAGGGATACATTTCCGAAAAAAGTGATGCAGTTTCCGAATTATGTTCTCCGTATTTTGTAGAATTGATCTTTCCTTTGCAATTTAAAATATTCAAGATCGTTCATCATTTTCATCAATCATCATTTTCAAAAAATCTCCGTGAAGTGTTTCCATCGTTTGAGTTTCCGTATCCGCACCGTTTACGACTTTTACGTCAACCCTGGTCAGGTGGAACTCGTAACAACAATCAAGATTTTTTCCTTCTCTAATTTTCAGCACTGCTTGTTAATTTTTCCTTGAATGTCTTTTAGCGTGGTCCTTATGAGTTCCGACGATTTACTTGAAAACTAAAATATTATTGGGCGGCATTAATGCAGTGATGATGGCCGTGGATTTTTCTAGTGTATGGAATCATCAGATTTAAGCCGCAAAGGAACAGCAGGTGCCATAAACATATGTCCGTCAGTAGCGATATCCTTTGCTTATAAACACTTTGTCCGGATGATCCATAGCAGCCCCATTTAGTGAAAAATGTTAGCTTCTCAGGAAAATTTTCCAACTCATTTTCAGGAAGACTCTCCAACAGCCGTGTTACTGTATGGTTCATAAGATCCTGCACATTGACTTTCACAGAAATATCCGTAACCTCCGTATGCAGTAGTCCTGCATTTTATTTTTTTTTTTTGGCTGTCGAAAAGCATCATACTCCGTGTCGCCAGGAATGCTATTCAATTTCTGGACAATGTCTTTTACTTTTTTACCTCAGGCACTCGAAGGAGCAATTTCACTTTGTTGAGGTGGGTAAGGGATAATTAAAGAACATATTTTGAAATTATGGCAGATATGCAAAATTATTTTTTTTTTTTTTTATTTTCAAAGTTAAAAAATTGTGGAAAAAAAGTTGGTAAATAGCGACTTACCTGGAAAAATACAAATCAAAAAGTAAAATTTTTCTACGATATATTGAATAAATATATACATATATTGAAACTACAATAAAAAAAAGATTGGTAACCTATTTTTTTTATATTCTACCTGAAATTGGACCAAATTACCTAAAAATTGAGTGTTTTTTCAAAACTGGAACCATATCTTTTTTAACTTTTTTACCTCTAGAAGTCGAAGGAGCAGCTAGGAGCAGCTGAGCTCTATTGAATTAAGTCAAGGAATAATCATAGAGCTTATTTTGAAATTATAGAAGATATACAAAGTTATATTTTTTTTTTATTTATCAAAACTGAAAAATAGTGCAAAAATAAATAGTTGATAAATAGCGGTTTACCTGGAGATACACAAAGCAAATAGTAAAATATGTTTCCATAGTATACAGAATAAATACATAAATAAATAGAAAGAAAAAAAATGATGATTAGTTTCCTACTTTTTTTTTATAATCTACCTGAAACTGGACGAAATTGCCTAAAAATTGTGTGTTTTCTTGAAAACTGAAAATCGGTCAACTTTGAAGGGTTATAACTAAAAATCTGATTTTACTGACCGTAGCAAATTTGTAATCTGTGAAAATTCCCTATAAGATGAGATTATTCAAAATGTCCTGAACGCACATGTAATTTTTGATTTTTGCAACCTCATTTGTTCTAAGGGCGCCACTGTGCATCGTCAATTTGAGATAAAACTCATTAAAAATATCGATTATGATATACTTGAAAATCAAAATTGCTAATTAAATTCAATGCATATAATCCTTCTTCGTCATTAGCAAAATTACGACAAACAGATAGGCGAAGATTTATTAATGAACTCAGATTAAGGAATGTTTACGAATATTTGAATATTCAAATCGTATGAAGTGTTTTACATTTCATTTACATTTACTTATAGACTTATCTGAAATTCATAGATATTATAAAACGCTTTTACTATAAAATGTTCCACTACATTGTTTCATTGTGTTTGTTCGACTTTTGTATGCACGAGTAGATATAAATTATTTTGCCATTTAGCTGCACATAGTTACACATGTGCATGTTTACATTTCACATATTCTCGTAGGTATGCATTATTAAGTGTGTATGAGTTAATAAATTGTATTTGTATTTGTGCTTTAAGCAATTTGTATGCAAAGGCATACATACCATTGAAACTCTAGTCGAACTTAGGTACTTTCTATTTAAGTGTGTCCTATGATATTTGATATTTGATATTTACATTTGTTTGCTTCCTCACATACATTTATATTTATATATGTTGACTGTTGGACTATTAGTTATTGACAAAAGGGTTTTGCAATTATGGAGAAGTTTAGTGCGAATTCATATGAGTACAAACAAAAAGCAGCCAGCAACACTATGCCATACGTACAAATATTCAAATGGTCCACAGTCCGTCTTTGCAGTGCATTGTTGATTGCATTATTGGGCTTAAAATTGCACCTTAAGGAATACATGAACACACACTTTGTGCTTCTAAAGAAATTTTAGATATCAATAAATGAAAAATGATGTGTGGATATTCCCTGCCAATAAAAATTATCTATCGAATTTGAAAAAAAAAAAATAAATCAAATTTAAAATAGTATACTCGAGCATGCAAAAAGATAAATATTAGAATTAAGTTTAACAAATATATACTTTTGAGAATCGTACAAGTACCAAACAAATCTTCATGTAGAGGACCTTCCACTTCATTTAATTAAAAGGTTGAACAATTTTTCTTTATCGAAAGTATCGATCCCGTTACTATTTCTAACTCTCATTAATTTGAATAGATCAAAAACACCACTATTTTCAATATACAATATAAGCAAGCCCGACCAACGCTTCTCTTATAATTTTTTTCGACGATTTTAATCAACAGTTATTTTTCATTTTTTGTTTTCGTATTTCACAAATAACTTCACTATTCACTTTCGCAAGCACTTGCCATATGATAATGAAGGGGGATAACAATAGGATGCGTTACATTTGCTTTATGAGTTTTTTTTTTAATGTAAGAAAAATAAAAAACTCACTTTTAAAATAAAATGCAATCGGTAATTATGACATAATATTTAAAACTTCCGCTATATGATTCAACGCTTATTTTCCGAGTTATATGAAAAGAAAAAGAAAAACAATGCCAATGTTGTTATTTTTTCCCTTTTTTTTAGTTTTATCAGTTTGTCGCCAAACCAAACATTCTGTCGTCAAGCGGAATATCAAAATTATATAGTGTGTGAAATTTGACAGCCAAATATTTAGTCGTTTTTGTGCCATTTTAAAAACTAATATAAAATTTTTCATTCTTACGTTATTCGTTCTACAATTTGTTTTCTCTAAGTGCACTGACCAATTTTTTATATATAATGGAAGATAACAAGCCCAGTTTTATATCAAAACTAAAAAGGGCTTATGGTTAGTTAATAAAAACAAAAAAGACAATTGTAGTCGGTCTAGACCGATTATGCGGTACACTATACCATGTGTTTAGAGATCCTAACTCTTAGGCCCAAGTACTTCGGTATAGAAAATATAAATAAACCAAATTTTAGTGGCATTGTTATTAATTATTTTGCGTTCACACATGATTCTATATTTATATGAGAACCATGTCGAAAAGTGGACCGATCCTGAATATATTTGGTAGGGCCATCCATTTTTTCCAAAAACATATACAATGCAAAGTTGAGAAGAATCCGTTCAATATTTTTGTTTTTTTTTAGAGATTTAAGTGAAGATCGGGAATTAGCTTCACATAGGGACTATGACTAGGAATTATCCTATTGGATTTATGTTTGGACTACAGATAAATGGATGTAATAAACACAGACAAACCCAATTTGTCCGAGATCTATATAATAATTTGGATATTTTGGCAATTTTAGTCTATCTCATATGTATGGAAATGTATTTGATAATTAACCGATTTTTCCCAATTTCAGCAGCATTTCTCCTATGACAGATATGAGCTTATATAATATACGTTATATACAAAATGTATTCTATTTGCAACCTGTATTTTGATTACAAGGTTTACGTTGACACAGACGTTAAATCGCTAATCGGTATAACAAAAGATTCGTCTAGGTTAAATATTTATAGTAGCTACAAACATCAGCATAAAGTCGTTATACCCTGACCACATATTGCTATATGGTAAAGAAATTCAGCGCATAATTCGTATTCGGTAGAAAATGGTATGATGGAAATAATACCCTGTGTTTCACATACCGGGTAAATCAGGGCCAATATATATGACAATTCAGGTAGCTCAATATGTCCCCGAAACAATAAAAATAGTTGGGTATGCATATCTTTAAGGTGATATAACAACTTTGACATATTGCTAGTTATACTGAAATATTGAAGCATTCCACTCATATGTATGAAAATATGTTTGATTTGTTTTCTCAAAAAATCTTCAAGAGCACTTGAAGAAAACTACTAGTACTCCAAATGAAATATAAGAATGTTGACATAAATGTTGGCGTGCGGAAACAATTGCACGAGGAGGATTAGAAATTTAACAAAAGTTTGATGTAATATAAAAAAAAATCGTCGTATATGACATTATCATTAACGATTCCTTTAACACATTTTAAAAGTTTTCACGCATAAGATTTGTCGATGAAATTTTCTATAACGACTATAATGTCCAATTGGGAGAGATGGTCATATATCACATCCGGTTGACTATAAATTCAGATACAAATATCTAGATTTTCGTGTGGCAAGGTCCGGTGATGATATTTTGAACGACAACGTGGAACTCTGATAATGACAAGAAAAGCGATAATGTCTATGAGTTTAATAAAATATTTAGTTAGTTAGTTAAGCTGAATGGCAAATAAATTATATTGTTATGCATCAAATTCTTTTGTCGTGCATATGGACGTGCCAAAATTGTTGTCTGCCAAAATGAGCGACACCAATTTGGAAGAAGATCCTGTGGAAAAAAGAACGCAGATTGCAATTTTATAGTATTTAATTGTATTTTTTATTTCAGGCAGCATAAGATATATAAGCAGAGTTCACATTAATAATGGTTAACCTCAGACATATGTTCAAATCTCTGGCTGTCATAGTACTCGATATATAAGACATTAAATTTTTATTTTGTATGTGAGATACCACGCCCACTTATCCGATCCCGCCCACTTTCTGCATGGCTACTAATATTAATAATAGCTGACATAACGCAAATTTGCAAAGGTCCCCCTTTCACAGTACTCAATTTATATGATATTCATAATTCACTTTGTATGGGAGGTGCCAAGCCCTAATCACCTAGCGATATGCTACATACTTTACGACCTATTGTCATACCTACGACATACACATAAAGAATTTCAAAAAAATCAAGCATCCCGTTTCGGAGGAGTACGATCACAAACATCGTGACACGATAATGCTATATACATATGGGGGATTTCATGTCAAGTGCACCAACTTTTGAAAGCGATGTCTTCCGATCGGGATGAAATTTGCACCAAGGTTAGTCCTATCGGATAGTAGTTTAGACACAATTTTTCAACAAGATCGGTGCAGATCTCTCTGAGTTAGAGGGGATCAAAATTTGACATTTTGGCCAAACAGGTGTTTTTTCTCATCCATGTACCTTATTACCTATTGTTCTTAGAAAATTTTCTCCCAAAGAGTTTAGATAGCTATTTCTTCAATATTTCGGAAAAAAATACGTAAAAAAAAAATTTTTTGTAGACTTTTTTTTTGCATTTTTTGCCTTTTTTTTCAAAAAGGGCATTTTTTTTTCATAAGAAAGCTTTGAATTTTTCCTTTAAGAGCTTTTTGGTCGCTTAGTGGGATGGGAGTGGGATATCTATCAAAATAAATGTTTTGTAACTCAAGACAACGGTTTTTCAATTTTTCACAAATGCACTATTTTGAATTTTTTTCCTATGTATTTGTGTGTAAAACCTTACAAATAAAACTTATACTGAGAAACTAGACAAACTAAACTTTCCGAAGGTATATAACATACCTAACTAAAATTTTATACCCTCGATACTGTAATACCCAGAATATGTTAACCTCAGGAAAAAAATCACTTTTTTTCTATAGAAGTGTTGAAAAATTATTATTTTTTATTTATTTTTAATAATAATTAAATTAATGTATAATAATAATAATAATAAAAATAAAAAGATAAATAATTTATTAAAATTTAATCTTAATTGCATTAGATCCATTTATATCATAACTATTTTTATACTTTATTTATTTTAGCTGATGAAGTATTTAAGTCTTGTAAATTTTTAAATAAACAGTCTTTCATCCAGCTTTTTTGTCGCCTTTATTTACTGCGTTTTTTTGTCAATCCTTTCTTGGCGTTACTAGGTTCAGCCGTTGATTTCGCTGCTGGTTTATTTGTTGTCTTTGGAAAGAAATCGCATTAAATAGAGGCAGAAAACTTTTTCAACTTGAGACTTCCATCGACAAGCGGTATAAAAGCATGGTATTAAGCGGTGCCATCGATTGTTACCGCAGCATCGAATCTGCTCTTCAGTGTTTTCAATGTTTCCTGATGATCCTCTTTGCTACTAAAAACTATTTTAGTTTCTTTACAATAACTCTTTGCCCAAAGGAATAAGACAGTCGCTTCAAAGATGCGATCTTGATGAGAGCACTGGAGGCTATACTTCGCTGCATTTCTTTTAAGGTTTGCTCCAATACCATCACATGCTCCTTTACCATGAGCAGAAGGATGAAAATGCCACTCAACTGGCATTCCAAAATCTTTTTCATGGGCCATAAGATTTGCCAAGCTACTTTTTTTTTTAAAATGTTGACGAGCTCCGTCCGAAGCGTAGTATACCTTATTTACTGTAAATTTAGATTTTAGAAATTTTAGTATTCTCTTCTGGTACTCATAAACTGCAACGGTATCATGTTTTAAATCGTCGAATATGATTGCCATACTTTTGTGTTCCAGTTTTTCATCTTTCATGTAGTAAATAACTACCGTGAATATAGTTGCTTGGTCGTTATTGAAGTGGAATGCTTGTATGGCATCCTGAAGAACATATTTATAGTTTTCTGCGAAATCATATGAAATAACGAATTAACCAGACTTTAAATGTATCTTAAATATCCTTGAAGAATGACCATTGCTCTATGACTAAAAAGTCATGGTTTCTCAAGTTTAGCAATCCTGTACACATTTCTTCCACAAAATCATCCACATTTAAAATGATTGTTTTCAATTTGCATCTGTCAGTCTGAATCCAAGAATCAAATTTGACCTCCTCTATATATTCTCGATCTAAAGAGTTGATTAAATTTTCTTTGATGAATGTGGTTTTCGGGCAATTGGTACATTCACCTAAGTGGCAAGAAGTTGTTGCATTAGGACACATAGTCAATTTAAGGCAATCGCGGTAATCGTGTAAATCTTCTGCCGAATCATCTGTTAAATACTTTAAGTTGATTTCCTTCAACATCAGTTCAACATTTTCATGTGTGAGTTCCGCTGCTTTCTGGCAAAACGCAATGTTTTGGCCTCATTTGTGTTAATTTCGTGAAGCCAATTTTGACATCCTCGTGTTCAGATTGAAATGTTGCAAATAACTCTTTCAGGTTACAGATAACCATTCTCTTCTGTTATGTTATGAAGTTATGTTACACACCTTCAGAAAGGTTAATTTGTCTAGTTTCTCAGTATAAGTTTTATTTGTAAGGTTTTACACACAAATAGGAAAAAAATCAAAATAGTGCATTTGTGAAAAATTGAAAAACCGATGTCTTGAGTTACAAAATATTTATTTTGATAGATATCCCACTCCCATCCCACTAAGCGACCAAAAAGATCTTAAAGGAAAAATCCTAAGCTTTCTTATGAAAAAAAAATGCCCTTTTTGAAAAAAAAGGCAAAAAATGCTTTAATTTAGCAAAAAAAAAGTCTACAAAATTTTTGTTTTTTTTTTTTTAAGTATTTTTTTCCGAAATATTGAAGAAATAGCTATCTAAACTCTTTGGGAGAAAATTTTCTAAGAACAATAGTTAATAAGTTACATGGATGAGAAAAAACACCTGTTTGGCCAAAATGTCAAATTTTGATCCCCTCTAACTCAGAGAGACTTGTACCGATCTTGTTGAAAAATTGTGTCTAAACTGCTGTCCAATAGGACTTGGTGCGAATTTCATCCCGATCGGAAGATATCGGTTTCAAAAGTTGGTGCACTTGACATGAATTCCCCCATATATATAATTTATAATCGATGGGAGCTTATTGCACTTTATATATTTTGGCCTTTCTTGTGTCTTTAAAAAAACCAAAAACCTTAATGAAATCTCAAATTTTCTGAATATTTTTTGCTCTGACTAATAAAATTTCTAAATAACTCAATATTTTCGACATATTTGTTTAAGAGTAATCTTCTTTTTGATTACTCTTAAACAAATATGTCATTTAAAACAAAAAAAATACGAATCAAATTGTTTATTTTCCCAAGTGATTTGGTTTGGGAAAATATTTTTTTTTTTTTGAAATCAAATCATGATCATGAAAAATGTGCATAGTAGGGTGACAGCCATTTTTTTAATTTCAAGACGTGCGGGCTGGATTATTGTGACACTGGATCTAAAACCTCAGTGCGCAAAATTTGAGCCAAATCGGACAATGCTTTCTGGACGTGGATTAAGTTCAAAATTCAAATATCAATTTATATGTAACAATTATTTTTTAACAAAAATTTTGATATTAATAATGGCGTTTCAATTAAATTAATTATTGGACCACAATTTAGAGTAAATTATCTTTCTAACAAACCAACAAAATCTGTTATCAGTTGAAAAACAGCCAAGTTATATCAAGTTGCCCAGGAAATAAATGCGCCGCAGTCCACTTAATTAAGAAAATCGAGTTCACATTTTTAAAGACATTGAAATAATTGACAAGAACAACATTTTTGCATTTTTCTGATTCCAAAATGATTTTGCGTAAGGTAGTTTGCATCTCGTCTATTGCTATACTGTTCTAAATTAATGTGAAACGGTATGTATTTTTTAGCACTATTTCAAAATCGCCAATTTTACTTTTTCAAAAATTTTGTTCAAGAAATTTTCCGAAATCAACGATTAATCTTTAAGGTCACATAAAAGAAGTATATGTAATCAAAAATGCCAAACACTATAGGTATCCTGTTCTTAATTTGGCCAGGGCAGCGTTTTTATTTCAGCGGATTTGAAGAAAAATGTGATTTTTCATACTTTTTCAACTGTTAGGCTACATTTTTTTTTATACTACTGGATACGGGTTCTCAATCCTGTAAATTAAAATTAAATTGATACACTATATATTGTCCCCTTTAAGGTCAAATTTTGGGTTATTTGTGGTTCTTCTTATTTTATTTAGAAAAATATAGATAGTTTGTAAACATAAAATAATTTTATAACAAAATTGGTTAAAAGTTGGTTTAACTTATATGCGCAAAGATATATCGCAATGGCGTACTTTGATCCCAGGAGCACTGAAGGGTTAAATAAATAAAATTTTACCGAATTATTTTTCTTAAATTCCAAAGAGTGGTTTCATTGAGTTTAATAGAAAAACTAGTTTTCGGTAATTTTTATTTCAAAATATCTTAAAATTGGATTTATCGCAAATTTTAGGAATGAAAGGTCTACACATTTGGTTATTATATTACCAGTAAAATTTCAACAGCACGTACAAAATATTCGAATTTTTTGAATTAATTGTCTTTTATTAGCTTGGGGTCATATGTGACCCCAATTCCAAAAGGGTTAATGGGGTCATATTATTTTTTTCCGAAACCCTAGGCTATTAAGATAAAACATAACATTTCAAAGTACAAAAGTGATGAATTTTTGATACAAAGTATTTAGAAAGAGTACATTTACAGAATATTTTACTAAAATCCCATTTTTGTCGAAATCCGCAAAAATTAAGTCCTTGTCAAAAAAATTCTGGCATCAGGATTTACTTAAAAATTCACACAGTTAATTCGTAACATATATTTAACAAAATCTTAAAGCTCTAGATCCAATTTTTTTAATTTTGTTTAAGAAAATTTTTTAAAACTTGAAAAAGGAGTTTTCAAAATTTTATCAAAAAATTTCCCATTTTCGGTCTCAATGCACAATAGGTTAACAACGTGGTAATTAAATAATACTGCACGTCTGAGTACTTATAAGTATAGAGACCAAAAATAAGTTACGGCTTTAATCAAATCCTCAAAGTTGAAAAAAATGCCATCAAATTTCATGAGCTAGGTTTTTTTTTAGCGCAAAAGTGGTCTGGGGCATTTGCTGTTTCTTGGCGAGGTTTTATTCGATTTTGAAGTTTTATAACTTTTTGGAAGGATAATTTAATACTGATTCCGAACTATATAACAGCTTGCCGGAAAAGGTAAGCTATAGAACGAAATTTTCCTAAAATCTGAAAAAAAGTCATATTTTCCCCATATAAATACACTTGACATTTTCAATCGCGTTGAGGCACAACTTAATGTTTTTTGATTGGCCCAAAACTTTGAATTCCTCAGTTGTTTGCTATTCGCAAATATCTAGGGGGTGAGACCGAGAGTTCGAACACTTTTTTTCCCTCCACCTACAGTCCAACAACGGTTTTTTCGGTAGAACTGACGTTGAAAAAGACAATGTTGAGCTAACCACGACACCAGGATACAGCGTCACAGCAAGCTCCTACTCCAGCTATATTCAAAATAGATTGACAGAAGTCTTACATATCATGATTTGCTTTATTTCACAATAAAGCTTCACAATCGACACTTCCATCATAAATAAGCATTTTATGTAGCGAACTTAACTAGGTTATACTAAATAATGAAGAATTAGCATTTCTTTTAATTGTTATTATTTGACACCACTATTAGAATTCTTTGTTGATTGTATTTTTATTGATTTCCGCATTTTGTATGACCTATTGTATGTAAACATTTTATTCTTTCTGTCATTTGTTGTACGTAAACATTTTAGTTTTTGATACCAATAGCAACATTGTATTTTTTTTTTATTAATTTCTATATTTCATATACGTATGAATATTTGTTTAATGTAAACATTTTTATTTTTCTGTATTGGATTTTTTAAGTATAAGTCTTAACAATGGATGAATGAAACACAATTTAAAATAAAATAAAAATTAAATGTTCTCAGTTTTGAAAATTGATTATAAACCCATAACTCGTGGAATCGTGGAATAGACATGGTATAATCAATATTGATTACCTTCGAAAGGAAAAATTGATAAACGATCCTCATTGCTCAGATATAAAATTTATTTTATGATTTTTCTACAAAAAGTAACCGCCCTCGCATATAGAATAATTTGGAGCATTGTATAGTCCAGTATTTTTGTTCATACACTAGTCAGCAGACTGCTAAGAAATTGTATCTGAAATTCTCATGCTTTATATAAATATTGATAACCCAACATTAAATATAAGATTAACTATTTTAAATAATATAAATTAAGTATTTCACTTGTTTTTTCGTAAATAGACTTAATAAATAAAATAAAAAATATTATGTTAACGTAAACATATCATTACCTTTATTTTCGCCCACAATAACACAATAACGAAAAACAAGCAACATTTTTTATAATAACTTAATCGGTAATCAAACTTGAGCAACAAAAAAACCAATACAATTAGATACAATCTATTAAGGTCTATTCAAAACTAAACAAAACTCCTTAATAATACCAAGAAAAACAAAATATCTTTATAAACAAAAAAGTAAAAAGGAAGGCAATTTAATCGAACTTCTGCCACTTATAATCAAAAATAAAATAAATGTTATATACGCTACAAACTTCCCAAAAGAAAAATATTGAAAGTACATAAAATAATAAACACACGTAGACAACTGGTATTAATATACATAAACTTATTTGTTTCTACTTACACGCATATAAAAATCTACACAAATACACACATATAATATACAAAGCAATTGAAACATCATCAATCATTTTTCTACCAGTCACTGGAGTCAGTCTAATAAGGAAACACGCGAGTTTATATGCCTTATTTGTAATTGTGAAACAGTTTTCTTTTATGGTGGAAAGCGCCTCTTTTTCAATAGGCTTTATCTTTGATTGAGGGGCGTGTTAGGTTTGTCATATTGTTTGCTAGACGTCAAAATTAGTATTGATATGTGTTTTTCTGAAAGTAAAATCAAAATGATAACAGTTACAAAGGTTTAATGTTCAAGTTAAATATTTGGTGCACTTTTTTTTAGATGATTTTCTCATATTCAAACGATATGTATGTATTCTGTATTATCCATCAAGAATTTAGAAATGAGAATCAGGGAAATGACCAAAAAGAGAGTGTTTTTTTATCTGAAGGATTGAAGTCGTGGATCACGAATCGATATTTAACTAACACTGTAACGAAAAATATATTGCAATTTAAGAGAATTGTCTGAGAACTATCTAAATTGATGGAAATGGCAGCAGTTGTGTGCACGGGAGGAGAAATGGCTAATCTGGCTCCGAATAATTCAAATTTCAAAATTTATTTCGGCTCCAAAATAGTTTTGTGTTCGATTTATAGTAATCAGATAGATCTTCGACATTTTGAATTTTGTTTTGTTCTCAATATTCATACAGCTGTGAAGCCTCTAACGCAAATAATATAATTATTTGGTGGTTACAGAAACAAGGATAAAGATATAAAGATATTTACCTTTTTTAAACTCTTTCTTTTAACTCATACTCTCTGTCTATCTGTCGTGGCGCAACCCCATTCCGCTTTATCCAATTAATCCGAAACTTGGCCCATAGTCTTTTTGTGAGTACAGATTAATTTTGGGGTAGTCATGCACAGGCACGCATAGTCAAGCACAGTCACGGAGTGATCTAAATATCATTTCCCACATCCAATCAATCTGAAACTTTGTCGATATATTTGCTGTAAAGAAAGATTAACTTCAACATAGTCACGCACAGTCGCGCATACTCACGCACAGTCACGGATTGATTTAAAACCAATTTTCCCTTATCCGATTGATCTGAAACTTGGTCAATAGACTTGCTATGAAAAAAGATTAACTTTGAAATAGTCACGCACATTCACGTACAGTCACGGATAGATTAAAACCTCACTTCCCCTCATCCTATCGATCTGAAACTTGGTCCATACATTTGCTGCGAAAAAATATAGACTTCGGCTTAGTCACGCACATTCACGCATGGTCACGTACAGTCATGGAGAGATTCAGAACGGATTTCCACCTATCCAGTCAATCCGAAACTTGGTCGGTATACTTCCTGTAAAGAATGACTAACTTTGACATAGTCATGCACAGTCACGCATAATCACGCACAGTCACGGAGAGATTAAAACCTCACTTCGCCTCACTCGATTGTTCTGAAACTTTGTCCATAGATTTATTATGGCCAAAGATTAATTTTAAGATAGTCACACACAGTCACGCATAGTCACGCATAGTCGCGGAGTGATTTAAACCCTATTTCCCCTCATCCAATCAATCTGAAACTTGGTCCACAGATTTGTTGTCACCAAATATTAACTTAAGATAGTAATGCACAGTCACGCACAGTCACGGAGTGATTTAAACCTCATTTCCGCTCATCCAATTAATCTCAAACTTGGTCCATAGACTTGGTGTGACCAAAGATAAATTTTAAAATAGTCATGCAAAGTCACGCACAGTCACGGAGAGACTCAAAACTCATATGCCTAAGGAAATAAAAAGTTTGAATAAAAACTTTGTTTTTATGGGTTAGATTATTTTTATTAGAATTTTTATTGAACAGAGGAGGAGGAAAGTTTGTTCTATAACCGTTATTAAAATTTTTTCTGCATGGATACCACGTGGTCTAAAATATATAGACTACGTACAGAGACCAACAAGTTTTTTACATTTCTTGTTAATAATAATTTCAGTAGAGAGACCTGGAATAGCACTTTCCATAATATATGAAGGGAAGACCTAGAATAGCACTTTCGTAAAATAATATCGAAGGGAAGTACAATAGGGAGGCTTGGAGCAGTACTCGCTTGAAGTACTGCAGATAGACCTAGAACAGCATTACCTTAACACACGATGGAAGACCTTGAACAGCTCCTCCATAAACATTAGCAAAGATCATCCAATAGGTAGACCTGGAACAGCACTCCCTTTAAATACTTAACGAAGAGAAATAACTTAAACTGTTAGACCTGGTAGAGCACCACCTTAATAAATGATGAAAAACTATGAATAACACTTCCATAAACACTCACGAAGTTAGTCCATTATAATATGTGAAGGAAGACCTTGAACTTACCTAGATACGATCGTACCGATGGTCACTGAATCACGTTCTCTGATACGTTGCTTGATATAGTTGAATAGTATCTGATTTGTACACTATATAAGTGTGGTTGGTATGTAACGTTGGAAGTGTTGTAGGTAAAAAAGTGTGAGAGTATGGTAACCAAAAGAGCGTGATACCTATGAAGTATAAGAAATGTGAGAGTGTGGTGAGTACTTATTTCTTGTATAAATGATTGGTATTATGTTTTCTTTTAAGAAAATTAAAGTTCATGTACAAAAAAAAATATTAAATAAAATAATATTTTCTAATTCAATTAGATTACTAAATAATAAATAAATGTAATATCAGCTTCCTGGCCGAGATAAAATGAGCATGTCTTAGCTAAACTGTATGGCCAAAAATTATATATTCGATAAAATGATATATTGCTCATGGTTTAATAAAAAGAAATAAAGAAATACGTTTCTAATTCAATTAGATTTTTAAATATTGAGAAAACATTACAAGCTCCTTCCCGGCCGAAATCAGTTGAGATTCTTGAGGTAAAATAATTAAATTGTGTTGTCAAAACCAAAATTTTGACTTTTGTCATCACAGGTGTGTGGAAAAACTCTGCTATCCTAATGGGCTACAAGTAACTGATTGTATATTTGTTACACATTAAAAAGATTTGCAATGTAAAGAGAGCTCTAAAGATAACTGGGGTTCTTATGGAAGTCGTGGCTCTCGAGGAGTGTTGCCATAATATTATTTAGTTGCTAGCTTGAGCAATATTTTTCGTCGTTTAGCATCCAAAATTTATAAAAAGATGTTATATGCTAACTTAACATCTTTTATTAATAAAAAGTTGCTTTAACCATATTTTTTTTAGATTTTTTTCATTATTTTTGAATATACAATTTTAAGTTTAAGGATGCTGATCTATATATTAATACGTGGAGGTAAATTTTGAGTTCCCATTTTAAGCACTATGCGGCCACGGAGGAGTGTGAATATTGGCATAGTTATAGTTCATATGCAGGAGAAGCTGAGAAAAAAAAAAGTTATGTTTAATCTGTTTTAAAAATATATAAAATTAAATACAATAAAATAAAATATTTGTAATAATTCATTGCAACCTGTTAATGCGAATGATTTAAATTATATGTCAGACGCTCTGTGTTGAATTGTGAATTGCTAAAATTGATTAACATGCCTTTAAGCTCATTTAGATATTCATAATTTTTTTTTTATATGGGGCATTTCATGTCAAGTGCACCAACTTTTGAAACCGATGTCTTCCGATCGGGATGAAATTTGGACCAAGGTTAGTCCTATTCGATAGTAGTTGAGACACAATTTTTCAACAAGATCGGTCAAGAGCTCTCTGAGTTAGAGGGGATCAAAATTTGACATTTTGGCCAAACAGGTGTTTTTTTCTCATCCATGTAACTTATTACCTATTGTTCTTAGAAAATTTTCTCCCAAATAGTTTAGATAGCTATTTGTTCAATATTTCGGAAAAAAATACTTAAAAAAAAAAATTTTTTTTAGACTTTTTTTTACTAAATTAAAGCATTTTTTGCCTTTATTTTCAAAAAGGGCATTTTTTTTTTTTTTCATAAGAAAGCTTAGGATTTTTCCTTTAAGGGCTTTTTGGTCGCTTAGTGGGATGGGAGTGGGATAACTATCAAAATAAATGTTTTGTAACTCAAGACAACGGTTTTTCAATTTTTCACAAATGCACTATTTTGAATTTTTTCCTATTTGTGTGAAAAACCTTACAAATAAAACTTATACTGATAAACTAGATAAATTAACCTTTCCGAAGGTATGTAACATACCTTCATAACATAACAGAAGAGAATGGTTATCTGTAACCTGAAAGAGTTATTTGCAACATTTCAATCTGAACACGAGGATGTTAGAATTGGCTTCACGAAATTAACCCAAATGAGGCCAAAATATTGCGATTTGGCAGGAAGCAGCGGAACTCACACAGTATGCGTTTGCATTTACCATGAAAATGTTAAACTGATGTTGAAGGAAATCAACTTAAAGTATTTAACAGATGACTCGGCAAAAGATTTACACGATTACCGCGATTGCCTTAAATTGACTATGTGTCCTAATGCAACAACTTCTTGCCACTTAGGTGAATGTACCAATTGCCCGAAAACCACATTCATCAAAGAAAATTTAATCAACTCTTTAGATCGAGAATATATAGAGGAGGTCAAATTTGATTCTTGGATTCTTACTGATAGATGCACATTGAAAACAATCATTTTAAATGTGGATGATTTTGTGGAAGAAATTTGAACAGGATTGCTAAACTTGAGAAACCATGACTTTTTAGTCAAAGAGCAATGGTCATTCTTCAAGGTTTTGAAGATATATTTAAAGTCTGGCGAATTCGTTATTTCATATGATTTCGCAGAAAACTATAAATATGTTCTTCAGGATGCCATACAAGCATTCCACTTCAATAACGACCAAGCAACTATATTCACAGTAGTTATTTACTACATGAAAGATGAAAAACTGGAACACAAAAGTATGTCAATCATATCCGACGATTTAAAACATGATACCGTTGCAGTTTATGAGTACCAGAAGATAATACTAAAATATCTTAAATCTAAATTTGCAGTAAGGAAGGTATACTACGTTTCGGACGGAGCTTGTCATCATTTTAAAAACAAAAGTAGCTTCGCAAATCTTATGGCTCATGAAAAAGATTTTGGAATGCCAGCTGAGTGGCATTTTCATCCTACTGCTCATGGTAAAGGAGCATGTGATGGTATTGGGGCAAACCTTAAAAGAAATGCAGCGAAGTATAGCCTCCAGTGCTCTCATCAAGATCGCATCTTAGATGCGACTGCTTTATTCCGTTGGACAAAGAATTATTGTAAAGAAACTAAAACAGCTTTTAGTAGCAAAGAGGATTATGAGGAAACACTGAAAACACTAAAGAGCAGATTCGATGCTGCGATAACAATCGATGGCACCGCTCAATACCATGCTTTTATACCGCTTGTCGATGGAAGACCCGAGATGAAAAAGTTTTCTGCCTCTACTCAATGCGATTTCTTTCAAAAGTCAAAAAAAAAAAAAAAAAAAAAACACCAGCGAAATCAACAGCTGAAACTAGTAACGCCAAGAAAGGATTGGCTAAAAAAGCAGCAAATAAATTCGACAAATAAGCTGGATGAAAGATTGGATTTTTAAAAAGTGACAAAACTTTAATACTTCATCAGCTACAATAAATTAACTATAAAATAGTTATGATGGATCTAATGTTGTAAGATTAAATTTTATTAAATAATTTACTATTTATTTTTATTATAATTATTATAAATATATTAATTTAATTATTATTACAAATAAATAAAAAAAATAATTGTTCAACATTTCTATAGAAAAAAAGTGATTTTTTTCCTGAGGTTAACATATTGTGGGTATTACAGTATTGAGGGTATGAAATTTTGGTTAGCCATATTACATACCTTCGGAAAGGTTAATATGTCTAGTTTCTCAGTATAATTTTTATTTGTAAGGTTTTTCACACAAATAGAAAAAAAATTCAAAATAGTGCATTTGTGAAAAATTGAAAAACCGTTGCCTTGAGTTACAAAACATTTATTTTGATAGATATCCCACTCCCATCCCACTAAGCGACCAAAAAGCTCTTAAAGGAAAAATCCTAAGCTTTCTTATGAAAAAAAAAAAATATGCCCTTTTTGAAAATAAAGGCAAAAAATGCTTTAATTTAGTAAAAAAAAAGTCTAACAATTTTTTTTTTTTTTTTTAAATATTTTTTTCCGAAATATTGAAAAAATAGCTATCTAAACTATTTGGGAGAAAATTTTCTAAGAACAATAGGTAATAAGTTACATGAATGAGAAAAAACACCTGTTTGGCCAAAATGTAAAATTTTGATCCCCTCTAACTCAGAGAGCTCATGACCGATCTTGGTGAAAAATTGTGTCTAAACTACTGTCCTATAGGACTAACCTTGGTGCAAAGTTCATCCCGATCGGAAGACATCGGTTTTAAAAGTTGGTGCACTTGACATGAAATCCCCCATATATATATAGATTTAAAAAATATTGGAAGACAAAAATTGAATGAAAAAATAATATTTCATAGAATTTTCACTCGAATTTCTAATGCTGGGCTATATTAGTATATTTTAATTTCTCAAAGTATAATATGAGAAATTTAAGTACTACTCTTTTACCACTCTGCTCGTTTCTTTCAACAAACATAACAAAACATTTTGAAATAGAAG
The DNA here is from genome assembly GCA_963682025.1 of Cordilura impudica. NCBI lineage: Eukaryota > Metazoa > Arthropoda > Insecta > Diptera > Scathophagidae > Cordilura > Cordilura impudica. The sequence goes on from CAVMKG010000096.1 coordinate 151,799, forward strand.
AATGTAAACAGCAAAAACAATTGTTAATGGATTAAAAAGTCGATTGCCAAAAAGTAATATTGTATTAAAAAAAATGGCAAAATTTTCAATACAAAACACATTAAACCGACAAAACACAGAACCGATAACCAATATATTAGAAGAATTTAAATTTAGATCATCTGAAACAGAAAAAATTCAAATCCAATGGAGTTAGATCAGAGAACAGTATTGGGATACAGCACTGAATACAACCTCTTAATGGATTGAAGTTAATAATTTCCAAAATTCTATTACTCTTAAAAAAATTTAAAAAAAATGTTTATATCTTTTTTTTTATTATTAATTTTTATTTATTTTATTCTTATCTATAAAATCAATTTTTCGAATCAAAATATCAGCTTTTTTTAAGTTATTAATAAATCTCCCCTAGATTGGCCATTTCACCCACTGTGCGATCTCACTGAAGTGTATATATATAAGGTGTCAAAGCTAAACTTGTTTCTATTCTGTGGAATTCTGCTGCTTCTTTTCCAATAAAAAATTTTGGGTGGAGGAGTTTCAACGAGATGGTTCGAACTACAAAACCCAACATCGCAACTAATGGAGGTGCTTCTGCTAAAAAATGACAGAAGAAAGCTGTGCGCAAGTTGAGTGCCTCGTTTGCGGACAATGGAAGTTAATCAGTGTCGTCTAGAAGTTTCAGTCGCGTGTTTGGCGACGATTCAATGTAAAATGCAAATAAATAACCAGAGAGGGAACGTTGGTCCAACCGACTATACGATACCCTATACCATGGCTTAGACACCCTATCTCTTCGGCCTAACTAATTCGATATAGAAAATAAGCATAAACCAAATTTGAGTGGCATTGTTATTAATTTTTTGGCTGCAGATATGAAAAAGTTCATATCGGATGCTATATTTATATGAGGACTAGGTCTGAACATGGACCGCATTTCATCAATTTCAGCAGCGTTCGTGCTGTGGCCGATATAAGCTTATATTCCAAATTTCATCAAAATACATTCATATTTGCGACCTGTAGTTTGATTGCAAGGTTTACATGGACTCACAGATGGACGGACGGACATTGCTAATTCGATTCAGAAGGTGATTCTGAGCCGATCAGTATAATAAAAGATGGGTCTAGGTCAAATATTTTTGGTAGTTACAAACAGCAGCACAAAGTCATTATACCCAAACCACAGAGGTATAGGGTATAAATATTGCTTGGAAGAGTTTCAGCGAGATGGTTCGAACTACCAAACCCAATATCAAAATTACTGGAGTTGCTTCTGTTAAAAATTACAAAAAAACCCATTAACAAATTTTGATAATTGTTAACTGAAAGGTATCACACATTTACATGAGAAAGCTGTGCGCAAATTGGGTGCCTCGTTTGCAGACAATGGAAGTAAAACAGCATCGTGATGATGTTTCAGTCACATGTCTGGCGACGATTCACTGTAAAATGCCGATAAATAACCAGAGAGGGAACGTTGATACAACATTTTACGCCTGAGATGAAAGAACAGTCAATACCTTGTACTAAATGGGGAGAGTCGCAACCAAAGAAGACGAAGATAGTTCCAGTTGCAACTAAGGTATTGGCGATAGTTATTTGGGTGACTTCAGTTTTATTGATTATGTTCTGAAGGGAAAGATAGAGGAATTAGGAATCATGTGTAAAACGACAATTTTGACAGACATACAGAATTTTATATGGATAAAAAAAGGAACAGTACATATGCAAACATGTAAGAAATTATTGTAGGTCTGGACCGACTATACAATACCCTATACTATGTTTTAGAGACCCTATCTCTTCGATTGAACTAATTTGATATAGAAAATAAGCATAAACCAAATTTGAGTGGCATTGTTATTAATTTTGTTGGCTGCAGATATAAAAAATTTCATATCGGATGCTATATTTATATGGGGACTATTAAATATGAACCGATCCTGACCATATTTGGTAACGTCACTTATATTTTGAAAAAATATAAACAAACCAAATTTGAGACAAATCTGTGGAAAATTTTATTTTTTTTTATAGATTTAAGTGAAAATCGGGAAGCAGCTCTATATGGGTCATATGACTAAGAATTGTCCTATAGGGACAATTGGACTACTGATAAATGGATATAATAAACACATACACACGCAATTTGACTTAGATCTATAATTTGGATATTATGGCAATTAAAGTCGATTTCATAATGGTCATTTGTATGGGGACTGGGTCTGAACATGGAACGAATTTCAGCAATTTTAATAGCGTTAATCCTATGGTCGGTAAAAGCTTACATACCAAATTTCATCGAAATATGTTCATATTTGCGGCCTGTACTTTGATTAAAATGTTTACATGGACACACAGACGGACATCGCTAAATCTACTCAGAAAGTGATTCTGAGTCCATCGGTATAATAAAAGATGGGTCTTGGTCAAATATTTTTGGTAGTTACAAACAGCAGCATAAAGTCATTATACCCAAAACAAATAAAAACACATTGTATGCTGTCACCTTTAGACAAGTTCTTTACACACAACGCATAGGGTAACGCAAAGTCGGTCTAAAGCGACGATAATTTTCTTATTATTTTTATTCTAAAATTTTTGTGTTTATTACTTAACATTTCTTAAAGATTCTAGTTTCGTTTTTTTTTCTTATAAATTTATTGTAGAGCGGCTACCTACTATCGAAACTTTGCAGTGAGAAATTCTTCCAGTATTGTTGTATGGAACTTAAGATTCGACTTGTTTCAGTGAATTTATCTTTCTTGACTTTGTCGAATAAAGTTGGATTTCATTAGCTTATTGACCAAGCAATGCTCTTCTCAAGTATTTGTGTGTGGTCGTCTTCGTTGGCATTGTTGCTATTGTCGTTAGCATGACGTTTATGTTTATTTTTTTTTCCATATTATTACTCGCATACTAAACTAGAAGAGCTCTTCACTGTAATTGACAACTCATGCAGGAAACAACCTATTATACTGATATTAAACTTCCAACTAAATTGGCACACCGAGTATTGGCATATCATGCTGTATAATGGTTGGGGTTTGTTTGGTAAGCGAAACATTTAGAGAGCGATAGAGAGAGAAAAAACCATGAAAATTATTTATTTTGATCCAGTTGCGAACAATATACAGTTATTTTTACTTTTTTTTTTTGGCTAGTCATGTCGATTTTTAAATTACTATGTTTGATTATTGTTTGTTTACTGGTTGCTTTTTTTTTTGCTGTACAAAATTCAATTGTTATTTGCATGATTCGACTTAATTTTTTCTTTGAGTTTAGTACATGAAGCCTTATGTTTTTACCCTTTCTTTATGGGCAACCAAATTAGGACATTTGAAGGGCATTCAATAGAAGTTAGAGGAAGCAATTACCTATTGTTTTTGTGGGGTAATTTTTGCTTGCGATGTTTGATAAGCTTTAACAGTTTGTTTAGCCTTTGTAGCAATAACTATTTGTATATATTTCTATGCTAATTAGAGTTCATAGAGTGGGTTAAACTTCAAGAAGAGTGTGGCTGTTCATTATAACTTGATGTTATTGTTGTCAAATTGATCGCCTATAATTTATGGAGCCAATTTATGGTTTAGTGTTTAAGAGAATTGTGCAACTGAGCCACTCAAGAGCATCTATGCTTGTGCACTGCTGCAAATATATTTCGCAATTAGAAAATGGGTTAAATTAATTGATTTTCTCGATTTTTAATCACCCTTTACCGAAAATTTCTACTTTTATATATTTTGAGCTACACCTTGATCGTTGGCTTGGAAAAATCATATGTAGATACGCTAGACTAACACAAATATAAACAAATTGCTTTAATTCACGTGGCTATAATGTGGATATAAAAAGCTAAGTATTGATAGTAATCTTTTACTATATTATGCAATTTTTAAATACAATTGGTATTTTTACAGATTTACCGAACTAGTTTCCTGTTTTTTATAAAACACACTTTTCCCTAATTATTGAAGTATGTTGATTAAATAGAGATTACTAATTTAAAAATAATTTTTTCACTTGATTAAAGCTTTTATGCAATAATTATTTTTTTTATTTTATTTCATTTATTTACTAGATTAACGGATTTATCATTGCATATGTACATATATTGAAACAATGAAATAGGTTTACAAATAAAAACATGTAGTTTGGAATTTAAAAAAATAAAGATATTATGTTTAATTACATCAGTGTTCAACGAAACATCAATTAATTGTTAAAGATTATTATAATCACAACAAATTCTTCTAAAGGATCAGCTATAGCATAGTTGATTTTAAAAGATTTAACAAAGAGTGGCTTGAATTGATAGTCTTAGAATAGAATTAAAGATGACCGTCATGTATACCATTAATTTTTTAGATAACTGCTTTATTTTAACTGAATTTATTTTATCATAACCCAGAGATTTTGTATTATTTTGTTTATAGATTTCATGCTTTATTTCTTTTAATGTAAATAAATATTTAACATGTCCATTTTGGCAAATTGAATCCAGACAGTTTAGTATATTTATTTCTTTGGAATTTGTAATGGAGAATGTCTGAAATATTGTCTTTAAACGATTTGAAAATGAATCGGCTCTACCGTTATTGCATCTGCACCATGAACCATTACAATCTCTTATTGGAACACTTCTTTTAGTTGGCTTATTTACAAATTTTCTAACTTTGCATAAACTATATTCGTTATTGTTTGTTTTATTTAGATTTCTCAAAAAATTAGCAAATTTATCATTTTTTATTTTGGTATACGCTATTTTAGATCATTGGATTCTCAGTTAAAATTTGTCTTATCCCTTGTATTACTAGTTGATGGTCAAATCCTTCTTAGTCTTCGTTTATTGCTGATTAAAACTCTTATTTCAGCGGATATCAGTAACTGAATTCTATTTGATTGTTGTTTTTGTGGGGTTGAGAAAAAAGCTGCTTCATGAATGATATTTCTGTGGTTTCCTGGAATAACCGCGTATGTCCATTTTTGTCAGTTTTGAGTTAACGATGCCAAATATATTAATTTTTAACCCTCTTTACATGTGTTCAATTTTTTTTTTTTTTAATATTGACCATTCCTGAGTTTTTTCTTTAAATAACGACGTATGTCAACCTACCTTTCATCGCTGACAAATTATTTTCTCAGAAAACGACACATAGCGACATACGTTGTTATTCATGAAAAAAAAATCCAAAATAATTTTGGATTATTTTTCAGTTTATAATCTTTTATAAAAACTTGTGTGTTTATTTCTGTTATTTTTTGTATATTATATTTTGTTATTTTTATATTATCATCCTAAGTCCCGTTAACTTTTTGTTGATGAACAAAAAAAATTCATTTTTCAAGCAACAACCACTTATGTCTACATGGGTTGTTGCATTGGTAGTTTTCTTTTTCAAAGAAAATGACGTTTGTCGTCATAAGTTGTTTTATCTGCACACACTTTAAGTGTTATTTATATATTGTTTTTTCGTCCCTCTCTATGATCTATTACTCTGAAGATTTTTGACTGAAAATTGTATATAAAGTATTTATTGCCCGTATCTACAGAACTGTTAAATTAAAAGCTCTAAAAACTTTATATCGAGCCCATAATTTCAAATAAAGGGTCCGCCAAATAACTTTTTTTTTTTTTTGAAAATGCTATAAAAAAAAAACTACTGAAAATTATCTCAAATTTCTTTTTTATTTGAAAGTACAATCCTTCCGGTTAATAATGGAAAATAATTTCATTCAAATGGCTGCCTCGGCTGGCCATGTAGTAGCCTACACGATCGGTCTAATTTTTAAGCACATTATCTATTGTGTGCAGCGGTATTTCACCAATGGCTTCACGAATATTGTCCTTTAAAGCGTCAATTGTCTCTGGCTTGTTGGCGAACACTTATCTTTGAGGGCACCCCACAAATAATAGTCCAACGGTATCAAATCGCAGCTCCGAGGTGGCCAAACGACATCAGCTCTGCGGCTGATAATGCGATCTTCAAAAACAGGGCGCAAGACATCGAGTGTAGCTTCGGCTGTGTGGCACGTAGCGCCGTCCTGTTGAAACCAAATGTTGCCAATATCCTCCTCTTCAATTTTTGTGAAAAAAAAAATTCGTTCAACATGGCCCGATAACGATCGCCATTGACTGTAACGGCCACTCCTTGCTCATTTTCGAAGAAAAATGGCCCAATTATGCCTCTGGACCAAAATCCGCACCAAACAGTGACTCGTTTTGGGTGTATCGGCTTTTCAATGTATGCGTGCGGGTTTTCTGTGCCTCAAATGCAACAATTTTGCTTGTTTATATACCCGCCAGGATCAAAATGAGCTTCATCTGAAAAGATGATTTTTTTTTTTTTGCAAAATCGGCATCTTCTGTAAGTCGATCGCAGGCCCACTTAGCGAAGCGAACACATTGGATGCTTCAACTCCTGAACCAATTGGACTTTGTATGGCGTCATACCAAGGTCTTTATACAAAATTCGTCTCAATGATGCCTCCGAAATGTTCAATTCTTGAGAACGACGAAGAATTGATGCTGATGGCGCTTCACGCACACTTTCTGCCACAGCAGCAATATTCTCGGGTGTACGCATGGTTTTTGGATTTTCACGCTTTGGTTTATCGACGAGAATGCCAGTTTCTTTCACTTTTTTCACAAGATAACGAACATACGGAGCTGACGGTGCTTCTCTTCTTCCAAAATCCCTACGCAATTTTCGCACACATTCTGTAACATTACCATGATTTTCAAAGTAATGTCGCAATATTTCCCAGCGTTATTCAAGCGTATACACAACCATATTCGTTCAGCGGAAGGATAAAACTAATTATCTGTCAAATCAGACATGAGCTAAGTGTTACCATTCACGAAATAAGCACTAGTTGACAAAAAAAAAAACGTTAGATGGCGGACCCTCTATAACGTTTTTTGGCTCCCCTGAACATTTTGATTTTATGACATATGCGGTTATTCTGGAAAACCAGAGATTTGTTAGCTTTTTAACAGAATAGTCAGTCTAATTCATAATTGCTTTTGATGGATATATTGAGATCTATATTTTTATCTTAACAATTCTGAAAAGATTTAATATCAGGTAACTTTATATGTAGGTAACTTCCAGTTTTTATATATGGTTTGCAATGCAGTACTGAAGTCCAAAATTAATAATAAGTTGGTCTACCTGTAGGCAAGATTTTATTATCATTTGATATGACGCATTTGTGAACTTCCCTCCCATACGGATTAAGAAGCCTTGATCCACACCATAGATCAAAGTCAGCACTAGCAATAAATCTAGGTTCCGGTTCTATGTTTGTGAAAAATTATCATAATGGTGTTTCTTAATGTTATGTCTTGGTGGAAAGTACACAGAGTAAATGGCGATATCAGCGTTTTTGCATCTTATTTGGATCCTACTAGCTTGAACTGTAGATGTAAAAACTTGTTCCAAGATATTATATTTTAAGCACGACATTATTAATACAACACAGCCTGCATGAGCTTTACCATCAGGGAGGTTGGCTACAATAACCTCAAAATCTTAAAAAAATTGCTTTTGAAATGAAATGAGTTTTAGAAGTTAAAAATATATCTATAATATTAATAGGCTGGGCGATTTCTTGTGACTGATGTTTTGTTCTACCATTTTATCCCGATTTTGACCAAGCGTGTATTATTTGAAAGGTATTTCTTTTTAGCCGTTCTGCAGATTTACAGATTTTTAATTTTTTCCTTTATTTTGAATTAATTGCATTTAAAGTTGCTACTAACACATACATAAAATTATACAATGCTATGTGTGTGTTTATTAAATTTCTTAATGTGTTTGTAACAAAAAAGGGTTTGTTTTTTACGTTGATTTGTGAATTGGCTATAATTGATTAGCATACTTTTAGGGTCTTTATTTAATGAAAAAAAAAATTCCTAGAATTTGCGATCGAATTTCGAGGGCTGGAATCTGCTAGTCTACATAAATATATTTAAGAAAAAGTTGGTATGATTGGAAGCAGGGTTGGTGTTCATATTGCACTTCTTAAATTTATTTGAATAATTTCGCAATAAAGACAGATATTAAATTCATAAACTTATCGAGCATTGATTCTAGTCTATGCATTACTTTGTTGCATTTTACACACCTGAAACGATTTTTGCACTATGACTTCATACGACCGTATTTCTGGCAACGATAGCGCTGTACTACATTATATTGTTTTTTATTTTTGGCCTATGGCATCGACCACAGTGCGGCGGTTGACAAAATCGCCCAACATGCATAATATAACTGTCTTCAATAGACGTAGGCATGCTACTGTTTTTAATTTTTAACAAGTAATTTTCGTTGTTATTTTGAACACAAAAGGTATGAATTTTATTAACACACAATGTATGTCTAGTAACAACCGCGGTTAAATAGAGACTCTACAAATTTCAAAATAAGTTTGGAAACCAGCTACACGAAACCACAGATTTGGAAGAGGTATAGATGAATATGTTTTTGGAGTCAAAAAGGATTTGTTAGATGTGGGAGAGAGGTTTGACTTCAAATATTATGGTGATTTATATACAATATTTTTAACAAACAATTCTTTTGAGGGCACAATAATTCCACTTTACATATGAGGCTCAAATTGGGAGCAAGAATTAAATATCTTTCAGCATTGTTTGAAATCAGTTGAGGTGGTGGATTCAGTAGTCAATGTTGACCGTAATGTATATATAGTTTTTATCTTCAGTATATTTTGAAAACAATCTTTGATTACGAGCACCGAAGATTGCCTCCTTTATTATTAAAGTTAATTAAGTTAAGACCATTTATTGATACAGAGACTATAAAATTAAATCACAGAAGTTTAATATGGACCACAATATAATGGAATACAACAAACTAAATTGATATGATGCTTGACTCGAAAGGTAAAAAATATTGTAATGAAAGGTACAATCTAGAACAAGTAACAGACACAGTAAAGACAATGGGATATCCCTCATGGCTAAACAGAAACCTATATAGAGAAGGAGGGTCCCGAATTTGCTCATTGTGTAATCTGAATGAGTTTGAAACTACACATCACTATGTTGGTAAATGCAAGTACTGGGCATTTATTTCATAAGGTTGAGATATTTTCAGAGTATAATATTAACAGATCTTGAGATAATTCACGTATTAAATGGTGGTGATGATTCTTGTGGGCAAAGCCTGTTTGACTATGTAAAAAATGCTTTAAAATATAGAACTATGCTAGTAAATGGATTTAGTTTTTGAATATAATTAAAAAAAAATTTTTTTAATAAAAACTAGAGGACCCCTGCTGCTCCGCAGCATTATCTTATATATCAAAAGAATTTATGAATAAACTTTGCATTCAAGATTTTTTTCAATATTTTTCTTCCCTCAAACCTCTATAACTAGATTCTAATTAACGTAGGCTGTTGACATAGGTCTAAGAACACTCAGTGGATCAAGCTCCTTCTTTTGAGCTATTAACTGCTTAAATTCGTTGGGTTTGAAGAAAGGTATGCGTTGAGAATCAACTTTGGTATTATATTATAAAAATTAATATAATATAATATAATGCTGCGGAGCAGCGGGGGTCCTCTAGTATAATATTATATAACTTTTTTAAAATATAATACCAAAATTTGCCAAGAGAAGTTAACGTACAGTAATGCCAAAATATGCCAAGAGAAGTTAACGTACAGTAAAAGTTAAGTTGCTTATCCACGCATAACTTTCCTCAAACCCTACGAATTTGGCAAGAGAAGTTAACGTACAGTAATGCCAAAATATGCCAAGAGAAGTTAACGTACAGTAAAAGTAAAGTTGATTATCCACGCATAACATTCCTCAAACCCAACGACTTTAAGCAGTTAATAGCTCAAAAGAAGGAGCTTGATCCACTGAGTGTTCTTAGACCTATGTCAACAGCCTACGTTAATTAGAACTCTAGTTATAGAGTTTTGAGAAAAGAAAAATATTGAAAAAAATCTTGAATGCAAAGTTTATTTATAAATCTTTTAATATATATGATTGTATAAACCACTATTCCAGCGGAAGGTTTTAAACCAGGCTGTATATTCTTTATTGTATAAATAAGGAAATGAGAATAGGAACAAATTTGAAACGAAAAAAATAAAGAATCATATCTATGTCTCTCTCACTTATTAAACGTAGATCACACAGTGTCGCTTACAACTCCTTTTTCTTTGTTTTCTATACCATATACCGCTATGTTGTCAGGGTATAATGAATTTGTGCTGATGTTTGTAATTAAAAAAATATTTAACATAGACCTAACTTTTATTTTACCGATTAATTCAGAATAACTTTCGATGTAATTATATCCGTGCGCCTGTCCTTCTTTCTGTCTGTCCATGTAAAGTTTATAATCAAACTACAGATCGCAAGTGTGAATATATCGCACCTGTACCTCTAAAGTGAGTCAACTCAAAATTTACAAATTTTCAGTAGACGCAAAAAACTTTAAAATTTAAAAACAGTTGTTTCATTGTAAAGAATTGTGAATAATATGTATACAACAGTAGTTGTTTTTGCGATTTTTTCAGTGATCATCAAAAATAACAAGTTTTTTGGGTGCAACTCAAAATATGTCTTTTTAGTCGATTCTAAAGGAGCTACTCTTATAACAAAAACAGGGTTACAACTGTATTTTTTTTTCTGCGAAAGACTAGAAAAATCGATGTAAGATTTTTACAGTGGATAGATACGACCACTGTGTATCGTTTACTTGCAAAAAGTGAAAATTGAAAAATTTTGAGTTGACTCACTTTAGAGGTACAGGTGCGATATATTGATTAAATGTCGCATAAAAGCTTTTATCGAATTATACTGCCATAAGATCCAATTATCTTATAGATCTCGATCAAGTTTGGGTTGTGTATGTTTTCTACACGCATTAATCTGTAGTCCAAAAATAAACCCTGTAGGTAAATTTTTATTCAAAGCCCCCATATAAAGCTGCTTCCTGATCTTCAGTTAAATATATAAATATATAAAAAAATAAAAAAATATTGCACAGATTTTTCTCAGTTATGGGTTATATATGCAATGTATAATGTATAATGTAATGGGAAATAAAATTGTGCTATATTTTATGAAAACTTACCCTTATGAGCTTCTAGGATTATAATGATCCAAAATTCAGCTTTATTTGCAAAATATTTGAGTTTTTTGACTTAATCGTCCTATACTAGTTTGGGGTCATTTGTGGTGCTAAGTCCAAATCTGTTAATGATGTCAAATTATAAAATCATCATAATTATCAAGTCATACACATCGGTAAAATATAGCACAATTATATTTCCCAACCCATAGTAGGTAAGCGTTTCGTCTAGTTTACCAGAACAATTATTTTTTTTATACCCTATACCACTATGTGGTTTTGGTATAATGACTTTGTGCTGCTGTTTGTAACAACCAGAAATATTTGACCTAGACCCATCTTTAATTATACCGATCGAATCAGAATCACTTTCTGAGTTGATTTAACAATGTCCGTCCGTCCGTCCGTCCGTCCGTCCGGACAGCTCCAATTTCGGATAAAGTGAGAGTAGCCACTAGATGTTTTCGGGTATGTTTGTATGCGTTTTGTTTACAAACCAACCTGGCTAGCATTTAGTATTGTACTATTTATATTGTTGTTGTTGTAAGAATGTGAATTTCTTGTTATGGGTCTTGTTATGATAGCCGAACGCTATCGAAAATTCGACAAAAAATAAAATAAAATGACAATTTTTTAAAACGACCTGAAGCCTGTTTTTAATTCACCCCTTTTGAAGCTTAAATATATATATATATATATATATATATATATATATATGGGGGATTTCATGTCAAGTGCACCAACTTTTGAAACCGATATCTTCCGATCGGGAAGACAAAGGTTAGTCCTATTGGATAGTAGTTTAGACACAATTTTTCAATAAGATCGGTCCAGATCTCTCTGAGTTAGAGGGGATCAAAATTTGACATTTTGGCCAAACAGGTGTTTCTTCTCATCCATGTAACTTATTACCTATTGTTCTCAGAAAATTTTCTCCTAAAGAGTTTAGATAGCTATTTGTTCAATATTTCGGAAAAAAATATTTAAAAAAAAAAAAATTTGTAGACTTTTTTTTGCTAAATTGAAGCATTTTTTGCCTTTTTTCAAAAAGGGAATTTTTTATTTTTTTTTTTTTTTCATAAGAAAGCTTAGGATTTTTCCTTTAAGAGCTTTTTGGTCGCTTAGTGCGATGGGAGTGGGATATCTATCAAAATAAATGTTTTGTAACTTAAGACAACGGTTTTTCAATTTTTCACAAATGCACTATTTTGAATTTTTTCCTATTTGTGTGTAAAACCTTACAAATAAAACTTATACTGAGAAACTAGACAAATTAACCATTCCGAAGGTATGTAACATACCTTCATAACATAACAGAAGAGAATGGTTATCTGTAACCTGATAGAGTTATTTGCACATTTCAATCTGAACACGAGGATGTTAAAATTGGCTTCACGAAATTAACCCAAATGAGGCCAAAACATTGCGTTTTGGCAGGAAGCAGCGGAACTCACACAGTATGCGTTTGCATTTAGCATGAAAATGTTAAACTGATGTTGAAGGAAATCAACTTAAATTATTTAACAGATGATTCGGCAAAAGATTTACACGATTACCGCGATTGCCTTAAATTGACTATGTGTCCTAATGAAACAACTTCTTGCCACTTAGGTGAATGTACCAATTGCCCGAAAACCACATTCATCAAAGAAAATTTAATCAACTCTTTAGATCGAGAATATATAGAGGAGGTCAAATTTGATTCTTGGATTCAGACTGACAGATGCACATTGAAAACAATCATTTTAAATGTGGATGATTTTGTGGAAGAAATTTGTACAGGATTGCTAAACTTGAGAAACCATGACTTTTTAGTCAAAGAGCAATGGTCATTCTTCAAGGATTTGAAGATACATTTGAAGTCTGGTGAATTCGCTATTTCATATGATTTCGCAGAAAACTATAAATATTTTCTTCAGGATGCCATACAAGCATTCCACTTCAATAACGACAAAGCAACTATATTCACAGTAGTTATTTACTACATGAAAGATGAAAAACTGGAACACAAAAGTATGGCAATCATATCCGACAATTTAAAACATGATACCGTTGCAGTTTATGAGTACCAGAAGAGAATACTAAAATTTTTAAAATCTAAATTTACAGTAAAGAAGGTATACTACGTTTCGGACGGAGCTCGTCAACATTTTAAAAACAAAAGTAGCTTGGCAAATCTTATGGCCCATGAAAAAGATTTTGGAATGCCAGCTGAGTGGCATTTTCATCCTACTGCTCATGGTAAAGGAGCATGTGATGGTATTGGAGCAAACCTTAAAAAGAAATGCAGTGCTCTCATCAAGATCGCTTCTCAGATGCGCCCGCTTTATTCCATTGGGCAAAGAATTATTGTAAAGAAACTAAAATAATTTTTATTAGCAAGGAGGATCATCAGGAAACATTGAAAACACTGAAGAGCAGATTCGATGCTGCGGTAACAATCGATGGCACCGCTGAATACCATGCTTTTATACCGCTTGTCGATGGAAGACTCAAGTTGAAAAAGTTTTCCGCCTCTATTCAATGCGATTTCTTTCCAAAGACAACAAATAAACCAGCAGCGAAATCAACAGCTGAACCTAGTAACGCCAAGAAAGGATTGACAAAAAAACGCAGTAAATAAAGGCGACAAAAAAGCGGAATGAAAGACTGGGTATTTAAAAATTTACAAAATTTAAATACTTCATCAGCTACAATAAATTAAGTATAAAAATAGTTATGATATAAATGGATCTAATGCAATTAAGATTAAATTTTAATAAATTATTTATCTTTTTATTTTTAATATTATTATTATTATACATTAATTTAATTATTATTAAAAATAATAATTTTTCAATATGTCCTGAGGTTAACATATTCTGGGTATTACAGTATCGAGGGTATAAAATTTTAGTTAGGTATGTTATATACCTTCGGAAAGGTTAATTTGTCTAGTTTCTCAGTATAAGTTTTATTTGTAAGGTTTTTCCCACAAATAGGAAAAAATTCAAAATGTGCATTTGTGAAAAATTGAAAAACCGTTGTCTTGAGTTACAAAACATTTATTTTGATAGATATCCCACTCCCATCCCACTAAGCGACCAAAAAGCTCTTAAAGGAAAAATCCTAAGCTTTCTTATGAAAAAAAATGTCCTTTTTGAAAGAAAAGGCAAAAAATGCTTTAATTTAGCAAAAAAAATTGTCTAAAAATTTTTTTTTTTTTTTTAATTATTTTTTTCCGAAATATTGAATAAATAGCTATCTAAACTCTTTAGGAGAAAATTTTCTAAGAATAATAGGTAATAAGTTACATGGATGAGAAGAAACACCTGTTTGGCCAAAATGTCAAATTTTGATCCCCTTTAACTCAGAGAGATCTGGACCGATCTAGTTGAAAAATTGTGTCTAAACTACTATCCAATAGAACTAACCTTGGTGCAAAATCGGAAGACATCGGTTTCAAAAGTTGGTGCACTTGACATGAAATCCCCCATATATAAAAAATATATAATGCACAGATTTTTCTCAAATATGAATTATATTTTTGTTTTGCAAAATATAAGTAACTTTATGGTCAGGATTGGTCCATTCTTCCACCAACTCCCCATCCGATATGAAATTTTTCATATCTGCAGGCAAAACATTAATAACAATACCACTCAAATTGTGTTTTTGCTAATTTTCTATATACAATTGGTTGGACCTAAAACCCTTTCTCTAAACTCATGGTATAGGGTATCGCATAGTCGGTCCAGGACAACCATGATTTTCTTTCCTGTGTGTGAGTTTTTTTTTATTATTTAGAATGATTGCAGATTGAAGATCAATTCTTATAACCATCTGCACGGAAGTTATTCTCCATCTCTTATATCGGGATGCAACATTTTATGAATTTAACATTTGTCAACCGGTTGACTTAAGAACACATGTTTTTGAGATGTGAATTCAGTGAATTCAGTTTAATTTTTTCCATGTATTGCTTTTCTTGTGGAGCACTGGACAGTGGGAGATAGTCGGTTTGCCATTGATCAACACCCAGAACGTTCGTATGAACTGATTAAAGCGGTAAGAGGGAGTGTTGGCGAGAACACAAATAAGTCGTACGTCAACACGCTCGAAATTATATATAAAGTATAACTGAGTTAAAGAATTTTGCTGGCAGACCGACAAAATAGTCGCTCGAAAAGTTAAACCGACTTTCCGATGTAAATCCTGATGAACGACGAATTTCTTATCATACTTTGTGCTAGAGTTAACAAGCAAAATTGAAACATCATAACATGACAAAATGTAACTGTTTGCGCCAAAGCTATCATTGTGACATTTTTCTTATCGGTTGTCGATTCAAATGATATTAGTGGATGTTTGCTCTTGTATTTAAATGTTGTATTTAAATGTTCAATTTCATACCTTCATTTAAATTATATGTTAAATAGTTATTATCAGACCTTTACTAGATACCGTTGCAATATCACTTTTTTTTCGAAATCTCTGCAATTATAAAACCCCTTTTCGAAATACTAATATTTACATTAATTAACCATGTTATTAGCATAACAAAGTTCCTGTATTTAAAGATAATCGTAAAAAATAAAAAAGCAACCTAATACTAAATACAAATAAACAAACAAACGTTTTTTTTTTTTTTGTATCCGTAAAAATAGCAACCAATTTACCTGCGGAATACACAACAATCAATGTTGGTCAATATTTACCAACCGTTAACATATAAAACATTGAGTGCAGAATGTACACAAATAAACATACAGACCGAAAAAAAGATTATACATTATGATCTAAAAGTAGCATGTAAATTAACAGCAGATAAGTTAACAACGTCTAGAATTAACTTAGAACATCAACGCAAATAAAGAACTAGATAAGCGTCGGCAAATATAAATTAAGAAATTTGCAAAATTTAGTTGAGTTGTAATTTTGACATAAACAAATAAAGCGCTTTTTAGACCGCTTAGTGTATGGAGCTAATTTATATAAAGTTTAAAAAGTGTAAAAACTTAGCTTGTATAATAAATATTTTTATACGTTCTCATAAAATTGTTGAATCCAGCTATGTTCCTGTTTCAATTAATTGTTTTTTTTTTTTAACAAAATGAGGATTAAGTTATGAACTGAACATATTTTGTAATCAATACTTTTCACATCACAAATTAGGAGAATCGATAAATTCTTTTAACAATCTGAGTCAATTCATCATTTCCCTATTCGTCACTGTGGTTATATCAAGGTCAATCACACCATCAGATTTATGGACAAAAATGTGTTCTAAAATTAGGATTAAAAATTGAAAGTTATCACTATAATTTTTATGTGAAATAGTAAATGATTTCACATAATGATTTCAATGTGAATAGTATGATTTCTTGTTACTTCAAAAATTTATTTATACATTTTTCCACCAATTTTTATGTAAATCAATATTTCCATTCAAAAAGAGAATTAAAAAAAAAAAATAAGGAAGTTATGGTCGGTCTAGAACGACTAAACGATACCCTATACCATGCGTTTAGAGACCCTATCCCTTATGTCCAGCTAATTAGATACAGAAATTAAGCATAAACCAAATTTGAGTGGCATTGTTATTAATTTTTTTTCTTCGGATATGAAAAAGTTCAATACGGATGCTAGTTTAATATGTCCACAAATTAACTTCAATGATTGAAAAATCACTGGAGTTGAAGGGAGTAGCATTATATTCCTTTATGGACATAGAAGGCGCTTTTGACAATGCCAGCTTTCAATCTATGGAAGGAGCGCTGATCAGATTGGACTCGGACCCAATTGTGACAGGGTGGATAAAAAAGTTGCTCTCTACGAGACAAATAGTGGCTAATCTTGGAGATGAGGAGAGAAGGATTAGCATTATAAAAGGATGCCCTCAGGGAGGCGTACTTTCCTCATTACTGTGGTCAATCTTGGTGCAAGACCTCATTGTAAAACTAAACAATAATGGTTTTACCACTGTGGGCTATGCGGATGATATCACAGTGTTTATAGGTGGAACACATGACAACACAATTGGGGAACCAATGCAAGAAGTACTAAGGCTTACATGGGAATGATTCGAAGATGAGAGATTTTCCATAATCTCAATAAAACCACAACTATCCTGTTCACTAGAAGAAGGAATCATTATATTCCATCACTTCATATAAGGAACACGGAGTCCCAACTCAAGGAGGAGGTAGAATATCTGGGTATATTACTTGATAGAACACTCACCTGGAATCCTCATCTAGAGTCGATAACGAATAAGGCTTTAAAGTCAATATGGGCCAGCAAACAACTTCTAGGCCGATCGTGGGGTCAAAGCCCTAAAATGTAATTGTGGATATATAAACAAATGATCCTTCCGGGTATTTTATATGGCTCAGTTGTATGTTGGCAGAAGACAAACCAGACTGGAGCATGTTTAAAGTTATTCAAAATACAGAGATTAGCATGTTTGAACATCACGGGAGCAATGAGAACAACTCCTACGGCAGCTATGGAGGTTATCCTAAATCTCACTCCGCTGCACTTATCGATCCAAGGAGGAGTTTTAAATAAGCTACTGACATTCACAGACTATACAAATTTAAGGAAGGCGATCATATAGGACACCTGATGATCCTTGATAAAGCCAAATGCATCAAAGATATGACTATATGTAGTGATCGGATAGATCCGGTTTTGGAACTTAAAAAGAACTTCACTGTTCAATACCGAGCAGATTCGAGTGGGAATCGAACCCTACATGGCTGCATGAAGATACCCAGAATTGGTACACTGACGGATCCAACACAACAGAAGGAGTAGGAGCGGGGGTTTACGGACCAAGGTGCAAACTCCATATCCCCCTAGGTAATGAATACACAATATTTACAGCGGAACTATATGCACTAAATGCTGCTACTGCTAAGCTATTGGAAAGAAACCTGACAAGGACGAAGATAATTCAAATGTCAGATAGCCAGGCTGTTCTAAAAGCACTGGACAAAACGGTATACCACCATAAGGCCACAAAGGGTATGAAGGGAATGAGAAAGCCGATGAACAGGCAAGACGAGAAGCGGAATTCTCCAGAAAAGACATAACCAAGAAAATCGACAGACGGATTAAAGACGAAGCAGTGGAGTATTGCAATGGACAATTACTACTTCAACACTCAAAAAAATTCTTGCATCGAAGCGAAAAAGGAGCAGAGATGCCCTAATATTGAACAGATCCAGTCTAAGACTCCTATGTGGGGCACTCACAGGACATTATACGTACAACTACATCCTATAAAAAATGCATTTGGCTGAAAATGAGACGTGCAGATACTGCCTGGAGGATGGTGAAGCCATATACATATACTGGCAAAGTGTCCAGCGTTTGCATATCTAAAGCACAAACTTTTTGGCGAATCTGAAATCAGGGAGCAGGCATACAAAACATTGGCGGTGAATGATATCATCAAATTCCTAAACGCTGTAATAAACTAATAAAACAGGAGAACAAGAAACTGAAAGAGGGAGCACAATAGATCTACTTGGTCGCAGTGCAGGAGGGAATAACACTCAACCCGAAAACATCGTAAATCTTAAATCGTATATTAATATTCGGACTAGATAGACAAATGGATCGATCCTGACCATATTTGTTAGTGACACTTATTTTTTGCAAACACAAAAACGAATGAAATTTGAGAAAAAGCTGTGCAATATTTTTGTTTTTTATAGTTTTAAGTGAAGATCGGGAATTAGCTTAATGTGGGGGCTATGACAAAGAATTGTCGTATAGGGCTTGTATTTGGACTACTAATAAATGGATATAATTAACAAAGGCAAACCCAATTTGACCAACATATATATGATAATTTTGATATGATGGCAATTTAAGTCGATCTCAGAGGGTCCATTTGTATGGGGACTAGGTCTGAATATGAACTGATTTTCACTAATTTCAATAGCGTTCATCTCATGGCTGATAAAACTTACATACTAAATTTAATCAAAATATATTCACCTTTGCGACCTGTCGTTCGATTACAACGTTTACATGGACACAGACGGACGGACGGATGGATGGACGGACGGATGGATGGACAGACGGATGGATGGACGGACGGACGGACATCGCTAAACAGCAGCACAAAGTCACTATAGCCTGACCACATATATTCTACAATTTTTAAATCCAGAGCCCTTTCCCAGAATGGATGGATGTTAATTAAATTGACGAAGTTCTTTCCTTCCATTCTAGAGAGAAAGTGTTTTTATATCCTACTAGCAGATTCCAGCGCTCGAAATTCGAGTGCAGTTTCTAGGCAGCTTTATTTTTCAACTTAGCTAATTTACAAACCAACACTTTTATGGTTTATTATTATTGTGAATGAAGATAACAAACTCGTTAAAAAACACATTAATAAATTTAATAAAACACACATAGCATGGCATAATTTTATGTAGGTGCTAGTAGCAAATTTAAATGCAATTTATTCAAAATGAAAGCAAAAATTTTAAAATCTGTAAATCTGCAAAACGGCTAAAAAGAAATACCTATCAAGTGATATTCATTTGGTCAAAATCGGGATAAAACGGTGGAACAAAACATCGGTCACAAGAAATCGCCAAGCCTATTAATAATATAGATAACACTATGTGGTCCATGTATAATGACTTTGTGCTGCTGTTTGTTACTACCAAAAATATTTGACCTAGACCCATCTTTTATTATACCTATCGGTTCAGAATCACTTTCGGAGTCGTTTTAGCAATGTCCGTCCGTCCGTCCGTCCGTCCGTCTGTGTGTCCATGTAAACCCTGTAATCAAACTACAGGTCGCAAATATGAATATATTTTGATGAAATTTGGTATATAAGCTTCTACTGGCTATAGAATGAACGTTGTTCAAATTGGTGAAAATAGGTGATGATATCGACTTAAATAATATCAAATTATGATATATGTCTCGGTCAAATTGTGTTTGTGTATGTTTGTTACATCTATTTATAGCAGTCCAAAAATAAACCATATAGGAAAATTCGTAGTCATGGCTGCCATATGAAGTGGATTTCCGATCTTCACTTAAATTTATCAAACAACAAAAATATTGCACAGATTTTTCTCAAATTTCGTATATTTTTGCAAGAAATAAGCGACTTTACCAAATATGGACTATATTTCGACCTAGTCCCAATATAAATTTGAAATCCGGTATGAACTTTTTTAAATGTGATGGCAAAAGAATTTATGACATTGCTAGTCAAATTTGGTTTATGCTTATCTTCGATATATAATTAGTTAGTCCTAAGTCCTATGGTCTTTAAACGCATCGCACAGAATATCGTATAGTCGTATATCGTACGGACTATAATATTCTTATTTGGTTTTTGTTTCTTCATGTTTTTAAAGTTTCTTTTTTGTTTGATTTTGTTTTTTTTTTTTCTGGAATAAATATGCTTAACATATTCATAAATACTTACAGATTCCAGCCCCCGAAGTTTGAGCGCAAATTCTAGGAAATTTTATTTTTTCATTAAATAAAGACCCTAAAAGTATGCTAATCAATTATATCCAATTCACAAATTAACACAAAAACAAACCCATTTTTATTACAAACACATTACCAAATTTAATGAACACACACATAGCATTGTTTAATTTTATGTATGTGTTAGTAGCAATTTTAAATGAAATTTACTCAAAACAAAGGAAAAAATTTAAAATTCTGTAAATCTGCAAATCGGCTAAAAACTCGGGATAAAACGATAGAACAAAACATCGGTCATAAGAAATCGCCTAGCCTATTAATATTATAGATGTATTGTTGTATATAGTATTCAGCTCAACGTATATTTTGCCACAATTAATGGAATGCGGCCAGCCGCTTCAACTGAGAGAAAACGAGTCATGATGATCACAAGATTCTATATAGTTGTAATTAATATTAATAAAATTAAGGGATTGGCTGGATGTTGGGTATCGTAAAGTCAACTTGGACCATGCTTTATTTTCATAAATTGTTTTCCAGAAGAAAGAACTATCACAACAACACTATCTTATAGTGTCACTTTTGATTTTTGATTACCTTATAACTTAGATGTACTATTTTTTGAGAATAGTATATTTAGAAACAGCCACATATAAAGCTCAAGTATATGGGTGAAGAAAAATCAACAATTTCTATGAAAAAAAAACACAAACCGGAAAAAGAATACAAACGAAAAAAAGAAATACATCAAAGGGACACAATGTTCAATTTCATATGAATGTGTCTGGTTATGAGCGCTAAAAACCACCTTGACTTTTGATCACATTTTCTGCAGGATATGAAACTTTATTTTGATTTTTTTTTAGTTGGTAATATTTGGTACTTTTGTTTGATTTTATACTTTACAACAAGTTTTACAATTTAAGCTTCGAAATCCTTACACTATTGTTTGACAAGGATATTGTACTCTTGATGATGGTTGGTGATGATGAACAAGGTAGTGCAATGTTTGTATGATTTTTTTTTTTTTTGGATTCTAGTATCAAAAGTAAAAAAAAAAATGGTAACCTGTATGTATTTCGGATTAAGCGAAGTAACACAAAATCACAATTTTTGTTGATTTTATTTGTATTTTGCTCTATTTTCTTGAACATTTTTTAGCTTTTTCTTTGTTCTCGAATTTGAAGACCAGGAAGTTCATAAAAACAGGAAATTCCTAAAGCGAAATATTTCTTATTTATATCAACGAAGTTAACTAGTTTTTATTTGAAGAATTTATGAAAGTGTATTTGTTAGATAAGCACGTGTATTTTTTTTTTTTTTTTTTTTTTTGAGACAAGTTTCTATGACTGTATAATAATTTAACTTTAAAAAATTTAATTTTTTATATAAAATTCAATAACAAGAATTGAAAGTATAGACATCAAATGGAGTAAAATTGCGTTTTTAATTTTTGACTTTGTGAATTTGTTTTACTTTTAAATTTTAGGAGTTACATTTTTAAAATAAAATATTTGAAAACTTAAAATCATCCTATAATGCCGATATCAATGTCAAAATATAGATAAAAATTTTTATAGAACTCTCCATTTTATCACATTAGGAAAAAATATGTGAACAATGACTTTTAAAAACTTAAAATCTTTTAGATTTTTAATTTAAATTTATGGGCGGTATTTAAGTTTTGTATATGTGGTTCAAAACTTATAATATAGATTAACATTTACTAACAAAAATGGAACAATGAATTATTGTTATGTAATAGCACATATTTGTGCTCCCAAAACATTTTTTTCGAAAGAAATTTTTGGATATTTCAAACGATATTGAGGGATACAATATTTATAGGACTTTATTTTCGAAACTTTTGTCATGATAGAGTAAAACAAAAATTTATACAAAATTTATAAGATTCTCTTATTGCATTTGAAACTGAAGGCTGCATCGTAGGACGAATACATGTATATAAATGAATTTTTGGAAAAATATAAAATAAATATAAACAAGTAAGATAATTACAGTCGGTCTAGACCAACTATACGCTACCCTATACCATACGTTTAGAAACCCTATCTCTTAGGTCCAACTAATTAGATATAGATAATAAGCATAAACCAAATTTGAGTGATATTGTTATTAATTTTGTTGCATTCGGATATGAAAAAGTTATTATTGGATGCTATATTTATGTGGGATTATATTTACTTAACATTTCACAAAAATCAAATTTTTCTCGAAATCCACAAAAAATAAATCATTGAAAAAAAAAATTCTACAGGAGGGCTTTGCCTAAAAATTCACACAGTTGAACATGTATTTAAGAAAATTTTTAAAACATGAAAAATGAGTGGAAATAACACAACACTTCCTATCTGAGTGCTCATAGGTATATAGACAAAAAAATTATGGCTTTAATCAATTTTTATACCCTATACCACTATGTGGTTTGGGTATAATGACTTTGTGCTGCTGTTTGTAACAACCAAAAATATTTGACCTAGACACATCTTCAATCATACCGATCGAATCAGAATCACTTTCTGAGTTGATTTAACAATGTCCGTCCGTCCGTCTGTGTGTCCATGTAAAGCTTGTAATCAAACTGCAGGTCGCAAATATCAATATATTTTGATGAAATTTAGTATATAAGCTCTTATCGGCCATGGGATGAAAGCTTTTGAAATTGGTGAGAATCGGTCCATGTTCAGACCTAGCCCCCATACAAATTACCCCTATGAAATCGACATAAATTGCCATAAGATCCAAATTGTCATACAGATCTTACTCAAATTGGGTTTGTATGCGTTCATTACATCCATTAATGAGTAGTCCAAAAATGGTCCCTTTGGCCCAATATAGAGCTGCTTCCCGATCTTCACTTAAATCTATTAAAAAATAAAAATATTGCACTGATTCTTCTCAAATTTTGTTTGTATATATTTTCGCAAAATACAAGAGACTTTACCAACCATGGTCAGGATCGGTCCATTTTTGGACCTAGTCGCCATATAGATATATCATCCGATATGAACTTTTTCATATCTGCAGCCAAAAAAATTAATAAAAATCCCACTCAAATTTGGTTTTTGCTTATTTTTTATGTCCAGTTAGTTGGGCCTAGGAGATACGGTTTCTAAACGCATGGTATAGGGTATCATATAGTCGGGCTAGACCGACTATAATTTTCTTACTTGTTTAATATTGAATTAAGTGGCATCAAATTTCATTACCTAGTTTTTTTTGGCACAAAAGGTTTCTGGGGCATTTGCTCTTTCTTGACGAGATTTTATTCGATTTTTTAGTTGTGTAGCTTTCACAAAAGAAAATTTAATACTAATTAGTTAATTTCTTAAAGTTGAAAAAAATGCCATCAAATTTCATGACCTAGCTTTTTTTTGGGCACAAAAGTGGTCTGGGGCATTTGCTATTTCTTGGCGAGTTTTTATTCGATTTTGATGTTTTATAGCTCTTTTAGAAAGGTAATTTAATATCGATCCCGAATTATATAACAATTTGCCGGAAAAATTAGACTATAGAACGAAATTTTCGTAAAACCTGAACGAAAGTCATATTTTTCTCATATAAAAGACACTTGAAATTTTCAATTGCGTTGAGCCACCTCTAAATGTTTTTCGATTGGCCCAGAACTTTGTATATCTCACTTTTTCGCATATTGCTAGAGTTTGAACACTTTTTTTTCATCATATAATGAAGGGTCACCATAATGCGGGTATTAGAAAATCTAAAGATTCTGTGGTAAATGCGAAAGGAAACAAAATTTCTAGAGTTTTGTGGAGACTATGGGTTAGTGGTGTTAAATGGCGTAACCAGAGGTGACGAGGATGGAAATTTTACATTTATATATGGAGCTGGCGAGTCTGTGAATGACATCTGTGCAGTTTCAAGGGAACTAATTGGAGATGTGGAGTACTTTAAAGTAGATGATCAAATATGGTCGGACCACATGCCTGTGAATCTGGTTTTTGCACTAGTAAAAACCTACTGCTACGAAAACTACAATGGAATTATCAACTGAATGAACAATATACCCAAAATATGTTAAAAAATTAAAAAAAAAAAATTAAAGAATAAAAGTATTTACTGGAGAAATTGAAGAAATTTTAAATGTTACACCGTTCTCCACACTTTTACACACATGAAATAAACCTGTATATTCGGAATCTACGCCGAAAAATAAAATACCTGTTTCTCCCAGTTTTTCTAGATTAATTCGTATTTTCGTGCAAAATGTGAATAACGGAGAATGTAAACGGAGTAATTTTTTAGAAAACATAATGGTTATATTAACATGTTTATTAGAAAATATTAACACGTGATAGATATACACATTTATTTATAATATTTTAACGAACGCTATTAAAAATTCAACAGTATTTGCAAAATATTTGAATTTTTTGAATAAATTGTCTTTTATTAGGTTGGGGTCATATATGACCGCAATTCCAAAAGGGTTAATGCGGTCATATATGACCCCAACCTAATAAAAGACAATAATAAAAGACCGCAATTCCAAAAGGGTTAATGCGGTCATATTATTTTTTTCCGAAACCTTAGGCTACTAAGATAAAATGTAGTTTTTAAAAGTAGAGAACTGATTATTTTTTGATATAAAGAATTGAGAAAAATTACATATACAGAATATTTCACATAAATCCCATTTTTCTCGAAATCCGCAAAAATAAAATCCTTGCCAAAAAAATTCTGTTATAGAGATTTTCATAATAATTCACACTGTTAATCTCCAGTATGTATTTAACAAAACCTAATAGCGCCAGATCTTTTTTTTTGAAATCTTGTTTAAGAAAATTTCTAAAACTTGGAAAAGGAGTTTTCAAAATTTTATAAAAAAAAAAAAATTTCCATTTTCGGGTTCAATGCGCAATAGGTTAACAACATGGTAATAAAACAATACTTCACATCTGACTAGTCATAAGTAGGCAGACCAAAAAAAAAGGTTGGCTTAATCAATGTCTGAAAGTTGAAAAAATGCCATCAAATTTCATAACCTAGTTTATTTTTTGGCACAAAAGTGATATGGGGCATTTGCTTTTTCTTGGCGAGTTTTTATTCGATTTTGAAGTTTTAGAGCTTTTTGAAAAGACAATTTGATACTGATCTAGATTTATATAACAACTTGTCACAAAAATTAAACTGTAGAACGAAATTTTCGTAAAATCTGAAAAAAAAAGTCATATTTTCCACATATAAACACACTTCAAGTACTTTGAGCCCCACTTGGCACTAGAAGGCACCGTAGGAGCCAGTTAAAAAAGGAAGACTGCACTTATGACAGCAAACATTATATATTAGACAACGCATACATTAATAATTAAAAAAAAATCCCGCTCACTTTGCGACCAGTCCATACATTAAGGTGGCCCTTCATTATATGTAGCGAAAAAAAAGTGTTCAAACTTTTGGTCGCACCCCCTAGAAATATGCGAATATCAAAAACAGTGAGAAATACAAAGTTTTGGGCTAATCAAAAAACATTTAGAGGTGCCTCAACCAGACTGAAAATTTCAAGCGTGTTTATGTGGGGAAAATATGACTTTTTTTCATATTTTACTAAAATTTCGTTCTATTTTTTAATTTGTCCGACAAGTTGTTATACTGTCGGGATCAGTATTAAATTATCTTTCCAAAAAGCTATAAAACTTTAAAATCAAATAAAAACTAGCCAAGAAATAGCAAATGCCCCAGACCATTTTTGTGCCAACAAAAAAACTAGGTCATGATATTTTATGGCATTTTTTTTCAATATTAAGAAATTAATTAAAGCCAATAATTTGTTTTAGTCTCTATATCTGTAAGTACTCATATTGTTTTATTACCACCTTGTTAACCTATTAAGCACTAAGCGAAAATGGAAAACTTTTGATAAAATTTTGAAATTTTTTTTTTCATATTTTGAAAAATTTTCTTAAACAAAATTTAAGAACATTTATCTATCTCTCAAAAGTCTTACTAAGTGCCTGTTATAGATCAACTGTGTGAATTTTTGGGTAAATCCCTGCACCAGAATTTTTTTGACAAGGATTTCATTTTTGCGGATTTCGAGAAAAATTGGATTTTTGTAAAACATTCTTTAAATGACTATTTCTAAATACTTGTCTACTTTTAAATTTATATTTTATCTTGATAGCCAAGGGTTTCGGAAATATAATATTATGCTGCATACACACGATGGAACATTACATGGAACATCGGCATGTTCCACTTAACGTTCCATCGTCTGTAGCAATGTTTCATCTCGCAATTCATGTTTCAATTTT
Source organism: Cordilura impudica (assembly GCA_963682025.1). Taxonomy (NCBI): domain Eukaryota; kingdom Metazoa; phylum Arthropoda; class Insecta; order Diptera; family Scathophagidae; genus Cordilura; species Cordilura impudica. The sequence goes on from CAVMKG010000096.1 coordinate 178,669, forward strand.
GTTTCCTCAAATATCAAATTATTTTGATATTTTGATATTTTAAGTTTCCAAACTCGATGTTCCATCATCTGTATCGATGTTTACTGTTTTTGCTCTCTTATTTCATTGAGAGCAGTCGTGCTGTAATGTTGTTTTGTATATCGGAGTAAAGAAAATAAAAGAGGGACGAAAATTACGAAAACTTAAAATAATGAAAATTTGAAGAATATTATAAATAATAATGAATAGTAATAATGAAAATATGAGGAATTTTATAAATTAATATAAAAATTTATAAATTAATATATTTTAAAAATTTGTAAAAACTTTATAGCTAAATATAAAATTTATTTGTTAGATTTATAGTCATTTTTCAGACATATTGTAATTACTACTGCAATTAATATTAATTTTTGTTTAAATGGTGCGTGGCAAAGAAGAAGAAACCGATCCGATTAAGAATACAGTGCAGTTATGAATTTTTGAAATATATGCTTTCTTCTTCTTTACCTTGCACCATTTAAACAAAAATTAATATTAATTACAGTAGTAATTACAATATGTCTGAAAAATGACTATAAATCTAACAAACAAAAACTTTCTTCGCTTCAATGCGTCATCTCAAATATATGTAAGGTGCATATGTAGGTATGTACAAAAATGTACATCACATATGACAACTCTTACGAAAAACTGAGAATAGTGGAAATTAGAAGTGTAAATGCAAAAAATATTCAAAAAATTCAAAATAATAACGATTGTTTGTTTGGACAGAGTTGTATCTTCTGAAATTAGTACAAAGTAAAGCAGTATGGTAGAAAACGGAATCCAACCACACTGCTCGTAGGCCTGTGTGTAGGTGAGTGTGTTAAAGCGCTCACCAAAAAGTGCAAGTACGAGTATATGTGAAGGTTCATGGTTCAAACCTCACGGCTGCCCTAAGTAGAAAAATTTTCATATATTAACAATCTATTCGATTAAAAAATAACAATTATCACAATGTTCAATAAATCGCTGATGAAGGCTGAAATACCAGAAACCGGTCCGATTAAGAATACAGTGCAGTTATGAATTTTTGAAATATATGCTTTGTTCTTCTTTACCAGGCACCATTTAAAATTTATTTTCTTCCGCGTATATTTTGTTTAGTAGTAGTATATTCAATAAACACACAGAACGTTAACCCATTAATTGCCAAGGCCAGCTTTGGATTTTAAAATATTTTTAATTAAAAATTACCGAAAACGATTTTTTCTATTAAATTCGATGAAACCACTATTTAGAATTTGAGAAAAATAATTCGGTTAATTTTTATTTATTTAACCCTTCAGTGCTCCTGAGATCAAAATAATCCATTGTGATATATATTTGGTGCAATTATCTGGTTATTGCTCGAGATTATAAATTAAAAGAACTTTTGACCAATTTTATTATAAAATTACTTTATGTATAAAAACTAGCTATATTTTTCTGATACTGAAACTTATAAAAACGGAGGTGATACTGTTTCAAAAATAAAAGTGGTAAATGATACAGCAGAACGCGGTGTTAAATTTATTGAAGAGTAAGTGATTACGGAAAACAATTTTAATCGCACACTAAATCATTCTTAAATACATCAAAGTAAATAGAATTAATTTCATATTTCATATTTTTTTGAATAAATTGTCTTTTATTAGCTTTGGGTCATTGGTGGGTCTTCTTATTTTATTCAGAAATTTATAGATAGTTTTTATACATAAAATAATTTTATAACAAAATTGGTTAAAAGTTGTTTTAATTTGTAGAAAAGATATAAGAATTTAACTTTTTACCAAACAAATTATCTACTGCTTTCGGTTACTGATGAGGATTAGTGACTACCCAAATCAGCTGAATAACTTGTCATGTAGAACATAGATAAATTTTTGAAACAAACGTGCTAATGTTTTTAGCTTTACTTTAAAGTAAAAACATTTGATCTTAAGCCTGAAATATCACAACCTTTTGAAAAATTTAATTATATATATATTTTTTTATAAATTTTTTATGAGTTGCCAAAAATCGTTTGACATTTCACCATTACGGCCAATTGATATAAAAATCATTAACTTTAGCAATAAGTTTAATACAAAATAGCTTGATTAGATTGTAGCTTTATTAGTAACCTCAATATGTTAAATAAAAACATTTGTGGTTCTCAAATCAAATACATTGATGAACATAGATAAAAACATTCTAAACAAAATCGTGCTAAATTCCTGCATAAAACAAACTATTCCTACAAAGCAAAATCTAATACCGCACAGACACACAAACAGCCCAGGGAAGCTAAGCCAATAAATATCTGATTTTTAAAAATAAAATAAACTTTAATAATGTTCATTATTTACATCAATCGTTATGTAAGCGTGGCTGGTCATTTTAAATGTATCATATTAATAAATAAGCAGAACGGGCAACAGTATTGATTCTTTTAAATTACAAAATGTTTTCACCATAATAATGTTATTTTGAGAGTATATTTAGTTAAAACTCTACGTATTCGATCCGTGAATGGGCTAGTTGGGACTATTAGCCATAACATCTACTATACAAAGTAAATCGTTGCTTAAACACCCCGCCATCTCCCACGCAAATGATTATACTATCTTATATATAACAAGTACGAAAATTATAGTCGGTCTAGACCGACTATATGATACCCTATACCATTCATTTAGAGACCCTATCTTATAGCCCCAACTAACTGAACATAGAAAATAAGCATAAGCCCAATTTGAGTGGGATTTTTATTATTTTTTTTGGGCTGCAGATATGAAAAAGTTCATATCGGACGCTATATCAATATGGGGACTATGCCCAGAATGGACTATGTTTGGTAAAGTCTCTTGTATTTGCAAAAATATATACGAACAAAATTTGAGAAGAATCAGTGCAATATTTTTGTTCATTAATAGATTTAGTGAAGATCGGGAAGCAGCTCTATATGGGGCCTATGACTAAGAATTGCGGGCTCGGTCTGAACATGGACCGATTCTCACCAATTTCAATAGTGTTCATCATATGGCCGATAAAAGCTTATATACCAATTTTCATCAAAATATATTTATATTTGCGACCTGCAGTTTGATTACAAGGTTTACATAGACACACAGACGGACGGACGGACGGACGGACATCGTTAATTCGAATCAGTTAGTTATTCTGATTCGATCGGTATAATAAAAGATGGGTCTAGGTCAAATATTTTTGGTAGTTACAAACAGCAGCACAAAGTCATTATACCCAAACCACATAGTGGTATAGGGTATAAAAATGGAGTTGTGTATGTTTGTGTGTTTGTTTGTTTGTGGTTTATAGGAGACTACACCACTGGACCGATTGTCTTAAAATTTTTATAGTAGGTAACTGCCTATCCGAAAGGAAAAATAGGCTCTATTTTTATACCCTATACCACTATGTGGTTTGGGTATAATGACTTTGTGCTGCTGTTTGTAACTACCAAAAATATTTGACCTAGACCCATCTTTTATTATATCGATCGACTCAGAATCACTATCTGATTCCATTTAACGATGTCCGTCCGTCCGTCCGTCTGTGTGTCCATGTAAAGCTTGTAATCAAACTGCAGGTCGTAAATATGAATATATTTTGATGAAATGTGGTACATAAGCTTTTATCGGCCATGGAATAAACGCTATTGAAATTGGTGAGAATCGGTCCATGTTCAGACCTATCCCCCATACAAATGACCCCTATACAATCGACATAAATTGCCATAAGATCCAAATTATAATATAAATCTTAGTCGAATTGGGTTTGTATGTGTTTATTACATCCATTAATCAGTTGTCCAAAAATGATCCCTATGGGACAACTCTTAGTTATAGGCCCATAAAGACCTGCTTCCCGATCTTCACCTATATCTATCAACAAACAAAAATATTGCACTGATTCTTCTCAAATTTTGTTTGATATATTTTTGCAAAATACAAGAGACTTCACCAAACATGGTCACGATTGGTCCATTTTTGGACCTAGTCCCCATACAGATATATCATCCGATATGAACTTTTTCATATCTGCAGCCAAAAAAATTAATAAAAATCCCACTCAAATTTGGTTTATGCTTATTTTCTATATCCAATTAGTTCGACCTAAGAGATAGGGTCTCTAAACGCATGGTATAGGGTATCGTATAGTCGGTTTTTTTTTGATTTTTCAAGTGGGGGTGGCACCTCCCATACAAAATGAATTTTTAACATCTAACTTTAACATATAATATCTGAAGTACTACTACAGCAAGCGCTCTGAAGCTATTTACATATCCATATTTATTTAATTACGAACACTTGCGGAAAAATGCGCGTGATCGGACCAATAGGCGTCGTACTCACCACACAAAGTAAATATTAAATGTCATATATCCAGAGTACTGTTATATATAAAGTCTTGAGACTTTGTTTGAGTTCATAAGTTATCAACGTTAGTACTCGAAAAAAAAAATGGGTGGAATCCGATCAGTGGGCGTGGTACCTCAAATACAAAGTAAATATATAATGTTATATATACGAAGTACTGTAATAGTGAAAGCCTTGGAACTTTGTCTGAGTTCATGAGTTATTAATGTGAGTAGTCTCGTAAAAAAGGGAGGGATCGGACCATTGGGCGTGTCACCTCCCATACAAAGTGAATTTTTAACATCTAAATTTAACATATAATATCTGGAGTACTACGACAATAAAAGCTCTGAAACTATATACATGTACACATATTAAAATAATTCGAGGAGTTGCGGAAAAATGGGCGGGAGCGGACCAATGGGCGTGGTATCCTCCAAACGAAGTAAATATTAAATGTCATATATCTAGAGTATTGTAATAGATAAAGTGTTGACACTTCGTGTGAGTTCATAAGTTACCAACATTAATACTCGAAAAAAAGGGCGGAATCCGATTAGAGGGCATGGTACCCCCCATACAAAGTAAGTATTTAATATAACATAACTGGAGTTCTATAATAATGAAGGCCATGCGACTTTGTTTGAGTACCTACATAAATTATTAATGTGATTAGTTGCCCAAAAATGGGCGGGATCAGTATAATGGGCTTGGCATCTCCTATACAAAAAAAAATTGTTTTCTACAAAACGTATTGCCTGCTTTTTATTCCGTTACGATGGGTGTAGCGAAGCGCATCGAGTTACTGCTATACGAGCTTACATTTTTTAATGAGTTTATTGGTTATAAAAGTGCGCAGTTGGGTCCTTCATTTGGTAAGTGAGATAATATAATGATTCTTTTTACCTATGTATCCTGTGCTGCTTCACAACAACTTACCGAGAATTAATGACTTGTATGTTTTCATAGTAAATTTTTCCTACTAAAGTTTGTATGGCATAAGTAAAATAGGGGAATTACAGCTAAAACACTATGGCAAAAGTTGCCTTACGAAATTCGTTAAACCATACTGCCATCCATATCTCACTGTTACAGAAGGAGTTATTCGCTAACTTAGAAAGTCTTTTAAACGTTAGATTAATTGCAAGTTACGGATATGATGGATCAACTGGATAGAAAAAGATTTGAAACGAACGTTATACTTATGACGCATGGGAATGTTGTAAACGTTTTAACGGGCAAAATCTTGCCAATTGTGTTCAGGCTGTGATGTAGGCCCAAAACAATTTATGGAAACGAATGATATAGATTCTTACAAGCCACAACCTGGATATCTTCAATATGCGATAATTCCACTTCATGCTTGGATATGCGTTTTTGAATGGCTGCTTAAAATCTGTCGTGAAGAAAACACGTCAGGAGCGCAAAACAAATTTTAAAAGCATGATGGGCGAATGCACACTCGACAGAGTTCCCAGATAAATAATTAGATGGATATATTTCAAGGATCTAGGATCTCTTTAGATCCCATTATCTCAAGTATATGTCTTAAGAAAAGCGAATGTCGACATAAAAAACAAATCCTTCCACGAGATGTATTTGATATAATATATAATAATATTGTTCCAAATGTTGTTCAGCCTTCACCTAATGACTACAAGAGCTAAAGACTAGAGAGCTTTGCGAATTTGGGTGATATCAGCTATTATTACTGTAAGTAGCTATGCCAAAAATGTGCGGGATAATTCAATATAATATATATCTCGAGTATTATGACAGATACAGCCTTGCAAATTTTTCTGAAAATATCTATTATTAATATCAGTAGTCGGACAAAAATGGGCAGAATCGAACCAGTGGGCGTGGCATCCCCAATTCACAGTAGACTCATGTCTCGAGTATGTAATAGTGAGAGCCTTGGAACTTTTGCGTCAGCCCACAAGTTACTCATCTGATTAGTTAGTCGAACAAAAAATTGGCGTGAGCAGAGAATTGGGTGTGGCGTCGCCCATTCAAAGAAAATATATAATATCATATAACTATTATACCATAAAATGGAAATCCTTTGTACGACTTTGGGCTTCTTCCCCATACATTAATGTGACAAAAAATGGGCAGGATCGAACGAATGGGCATGGTATCCCCATACGAAGTGAAAATTAAATGTCGTATAACTGGAGAACTGTAGCAGTGAAAGACTTGGAACTTTCCGGGAGACCATAAGTTATTCATATGATTAGTCGAACAAAAAAAGGGTGTGGCACCGCCAATAGTACTGGAGTACTATGAAAGGAAAGCTCTGACACTTTGTAGTCAGATAAAAAATGGGCGGTATAGAATTAGTGGGAGTGGCACGTCTTAAACAAAAAATATAAAGTACTTTGAAGACGATAACCTTGAAACTTTGATATTAATTAGTAATGTGAGTATTCGTAATCCACAAATTCAAAAGTCGTCAAAAATGAAAATAAGATTTCGCCAAAAACCGAAAATCGCGAAAAACAAAAACCGCCAAAAGCAATAATTCGCAAAATCAGAAATCGATAAATCAAAAATTGCCAAATGATATTCCAAATTCAAGGCCAACTGTTAACTGTTGCCGAATTTAATTTGGAAAATCCTTGTTCTGATCATAGGCAGCTATATGTAACTTATCCCAGAGCAGAAAAATTTTATAAAAAAAAAAATTTTATAATTGTTACACCGATTGAAAAAACAAGCATTAAAATAAAACAAAAATTATATAATAAATAATATTAAACATTTTGGTTTCACAATACATATTTCGCAGGAATAAGTTTCAGTGAGTCGTAGCGAAGCGCGACAACGCATACTTGTATCATACACGTATACAACTAGAAAATTTAAACTATACAATATGATAGCTGTGAATGCGTTATATATCTTGCTTTTATAAAAAAAAAAAGATAATAAAATTAAGTAAATATATAAATAGGTATATATGTATTAAATCCTGTCACTGCAATGGGGAGCATTGGGCCACAACAAATTGTTTCTATCTCCGTCCGTCTGATGCTAGTCCTTTGACTTCATTCTAACTCACTCGCGTAGTATCGATGTCTTTGATGGGCTATCTTTTCCACGTATACGCCGGATGTCTCCTTATACAAGATCCTTGTGGGCTCCAGTCGATTGTTTTTTTGTTATGTCGGAAGGAGGTTTCCCCAGCGTCTAGCCAATTAAGTTCCATTTGCGTTGGGATATTTCTTACCAGTAGGCTGCATAATGTCCATAACCGTTCGTTGATAATTACCACCTTATTCTAAGCAGACGGCGCACAGTGGTCAATTTCGCGAGATAGCGGTCAAAACTCTATAACTTTTGACCGGATTGGTATTTTTTTACGCAATTTGTTTTGTTCAATAGGAGGGACTTTAAGCTTCAATTTGCGTGTGTAGACGTAAAAATCGACTGATAGGAACGTAAGTAATTTGGAGTTAAAAATGCATTTTAATTTTTTGTTGAGTTTCCATGTAAAAGTTGAATATTTTGACATTTTAAATAGGAATTTTTTTTATAATTTCTTATTTTCTTCAATCGTATTTTACAACCAATACTTATTTATTATTCCTAAACTTAATTTTGGTCAGAAAATGCCAACATTTGGCCCCTGACATTTATTTAGTCTCAATATTCACAGGGGCCAAAGGTTGGTTTTTTTGGAAGAAAGCTAATTCTTGTGAGGATTAAACGGAAAAATAACACTGAAATTCCCAACAATATCAATACCATTTGGATATATTATATACAGAACACAACATCGATAAAATTTTAAGTAAACTTTTACTATTGATTTAAAGTGCACATATATTTTATTTAAATGTATTAATAAAAATTTATACTAAAATTAGAAACAAATTATAATCTTTAAACTAGTATTAATTAAACAATATTAGTAAAAATTTCTTCCAAATAGCTTTGATTTTCATTTTGCAGTAGTTGTTTAGCTTCTTCATCTAACTCTAATGAGGTTGATTTCCATTTTTGTCGAATACTGGACATATATGGGTCGGATGTGCACAACAAAATATTAATAAGATCTTCATCAGTACAATATCTGGAAATTTTGCTTGTATTGTGCTCGCGAAGGAATCTGTAGTCTTTGTTCCTTTTTTCTTGGGCTTCTTCTGAGAGATCTCCAATTGGAAGCATATTGTGCTGAATTATTTGGTCCCCATGGAACAAAATTTTGTGAACTGTGGTTGGCATATGTCTCCAAGAATATTTTTGGTTATAAAGGGTTGCTGTCTCATTAGCATACTGACCAAATTTTTTTGCATCTATCTTTTTGCTACATGCTATAACTTGTAATATGATTTGGAATCGTCGTATTAAATCATAATCTACTCCAGTTATAGAAGCTGCAGTTTCTGGATCGGAAAAAAATCTCCTTGCTGTGTTTCCATCATTAGAATTTCCTTCTCCTTGCTTTGGCTGGTCAATTATAAGGCCTATCTCATGGTATTTTTCTTGAATACCTTTTTTTTTTTGCTTTCTTTTTTCCAAATTTTTTTTGTTGTTTCTCACTGTTTCGCCTAACGGGCCAAATTCCAAATCGCATCCCAATTTAAGAATATGCTCCATAAAACGAATTCTAGCATGAAGAGGTGACATTCCAAATTCATATGCTTCATTAAAAATATCATCTTGTGTTGGTGGTTGGCTCAATTGACTTGATGTTTTTTGGCATATGGTGCAGCTTGACGATGACTTTGTTTTGGTTAAAGCTTGTGCAACTTTTCCATCAATCATTGTGAGACACATTTTAAAATTTACTTCAATGTCTTGGTCATCAAATTTAAATGTTACTGGTTGAAGTTCTTTAATTTGATCATTTATTTTTCGAACTTCTTCATCTATGACATCTTGAGTCTCCTTCTTGTAAGCAAACTTTATTGGTCTACAAAATTTTGTTGACGAGGGAATTTCATTCTTCCATACATCTTTCTCTGCAGCTCTACTAGTTGACGGCTCTGAACCAATATAAGTTTTTGTTAAACGTAATGGAACGAAAGAAATCATGAATAAATTGGCATCTGATGAATTTTCCGCATTACATTGTTTGTATTGTTTCTGGCCAGAGGACCCATCACATCCCCATTTAGAAATTAAAGTCATGCTGCAATTTTTAAACTTCTTTAAATAGTCAGCATCAAATGTCTTTAATAATCGTTCTGCAGTGTGTTCAAGAAGATCCTGCAATTTTATTTCTGCTGAAATTGAAGTTACTCTAATAGCAGTTGGTGAAGGTAAGCAATCTTTTTTGGCAGAAACTATATCTCGATATGATGGAAAAATTCCACAATTTTTTTTCATTGGTTCGCTTCCGCAATTCTGTATATTGGTTTTTAGTCATTTTCAAATCCAAAAATAGTGCAAATGCTTCTTCTGGAGTAAATTTATTTTCTTCAGTTGGTGTCGGCATACTTTCTAAAATCCTTTTGGTGAGTCTGGGGCTTGCTTCCACTATTTTTTCAATGATATCAATTTTACCCTTTTTAGTTTTCGATGGTTGAATTTGATGCAGAAATGAATCCTTTATGATGCTACAAGAAACTTCTTCATTGATATGTTTAAGCTTGCGTCTTCGTGATCTTTCACTACAATTATCAATTGGCTTTGCTGGTCGACCACCTTTTCCAGTTTCCGTGGTAGTTACTGATGGCTTTTTAAAAATAAGTTTATTTCTTAGCCATTCTTGGTTGCGTGAGTAAAACAATTTCTTGTTTCTGGAACATTGATTGTACCGTTTTCTTAAGTATTTAAAAAGTTTTTTTATTTTTAAGTTATGAATTTTAATTTCTTGTTTGTCGCATATTTTGAAGAATGGATTATTCATTATATGTAAAATAATGTCGTTTTCATCTTTCCGTTCAAAATATATATCAGATAGAACACTATAACTGAATTTAGCCATTGTTTAAACAATAATGAAGAAAAAAAAATGAATGCATGGATTAATATACTATTGCTCGAAGTTTCAACATGATCTTTTTTACCTCTTTGAAACATAATATAACAGGTAGTTGGTTTTACCAGTTATTTCCATTGGTTTTAAATTTATTTGCAATTTTCACGTATTTAAGTTGTGTAATATTAGATGGCAATAAAATCTTTTTTACCTTTTCCAAATGAATTGCTAGATACCACATAATTTGAGAGTTAACAGGTACTGGCAATAATATAAAAGGTACTTGGTTTTACCAGTTATTTCCATTGGTTTTAAATTTATTTGCAATTTTCACGTATTTAAGTTGTGTAGTATTAGATAGCAATAAAATCTTTTTTACCTTTTCCAAACGAATTGCCAGATACCACATAATTTGAGAGTTCTATTGTCATTTTTGTCAAAATTTTGATACACCCTTCCATGTGGACTAGGTCCAAATATGGGCCAACTTCCCCTAATTTCAACACAATTATTTTTTGGGTCAATAAGAACTCTTGTACAAAATTTCGTCAAAATATATGCATAATAGCCACTTTCACATACAAATAACTTCGCAAAAAATATGACGTGCATTTGTACCGAATATCTTACCTTGGGTCAGAAAAATTTGCTGTAGCTCAAAAAGTGCAGTCCCGATGCATGGACATGTATATATAGGAATGTAGGGGAGAGTTAGGACTACAAAATAGTAAATTTGTGTTTTGACTCAGCTTGACTCACAGGAGTTGTGCTCTATGAAGTAGGAAATTTCCGAGAAATTTGACCTTTTTAAAAAAAAAAATTTAAATTGTTCTGAAAACAGTAGAGCTTCAATTTTTTTACCAGTAATAGGAAATAAGTTAAGTTACAACACAAAATTTATTTCGTCCAAAAAACTTATGATCATTTAAACTTTAAAAATTAACTAAAAATATCATAAATTTACTAAATTCTGAAAAAGCCCATTTTGGACCACCCTGTTCTCAGCGAAATAGTTGAAATAATTTAATTTTAATTTTTTGGCTCCCGAGATTTACTACTGTCTACTTTCATATGAGTCTAATAACTTTAAAATCGGAGAACAAAAACCAAAAGGAGTTTTGGCCGCTATCTCAAAATATTGACCACAGTGCGGCGGAGACATCGATCACAAAAACATTCGAGTTGAAGTTTCTAATTTTTGTTCGGCGGCATAGTAGTATCGAGTTTCGGATATTTTTGAGAGCACCGAATGCCTTACCGGCCTTTTTGACCCGGCCCCGACTCCGCCATCTCCAGTAGCTGTTATTACGCTACCTAGGCAGCAGAAATACTACATTTTCGAGTGAGTTGTTGTTAATCTCAAACGGTGTATCGACATTTGTGTTTATAATCAGAGTTTTAGTTTTTCGGATGTTAATTTCGGGCCCAGCTCTGGAAGTGGTCGTGCTTAACCCATTTAGCTTTGCTTTCAGATCTTCGTATTTGTGTGATAGAAGTCAGATGTCGTCTGCATAGTTCAGATTATCTAGCTTTCATTGGAGCCCCCATTGTATGCCTTTTTGGTTGCTCATGACATCGACGACTAGTTTGAACAGAGTGGGTGAAAGAAAGCAGCCTTGTCGAATGCCGGGTTTGATACTGGCCCGATTGCGGAGCTTATACTCATGCAGCACGCTGCAAGTTGCATCTGTATACAGATTTTTTTATTAAAGTAACGATCCTTTCCAGCACGCATTTGCAATGCAGGGCCTCCGCTATGGTCTCATGTTAAATAAGAAGTCCGCTTAAAGTAATTTCTAAAACTGTATTTTATTCTGTTTTACTGATTTGCATTTAATTTAAAGATTCAATTAAATATATTTTCTAAATTTTGACTTTTAAATATGCAATCAAAAGCCAAATATTGCTCATACGCTCAGGTGTGCAAGTTATTGATGACACCAGATTGTATTTACTTAAATGTTTGAAAATACCACGAACAACGTACAAATAGCACCGATACCAAATTCCATTTGTAATTAATGTATATACATACCCTAACCGTTATTAATTCGTCCACCAAGCATTTTTTTATAAATACAATTTTTTAGAGTACACATTCTATTTATAAAAATATTTGCACATACTATGACATAATGTTTGAGAGTTCATTATATTTTATAAAAGTAATTTTACCAGTAGCTATTCGTAAAGTGGCTACTAATCGTTTTGGCGTTCTATTTATACACTTTTTGTACCCTTCAGGGGTTTCCTGGATTCTGACTATCGAACCGGTAAAAGTATGTGGTGGATCATTTTGCAAAAGCCTTTTCATGCTGACCAACAAGCCTGGGCTAGTTGATCCATCAATTCCATTTTCTTGGAGCCATATTTTGTTATTTTTACTGTATGGGAAGCTGCACCATCATGTAACATTATTGAGTTTCACACGTTGTAATTCAGTACAAAAAATTAATCTTATATAGAAGAACTGAAAGCAAATTATAGTTTATAGTGTGTTTACATCTGAGGAAAATCTAGTAGATTTTAGTTGAAATCTATTTCAAAATCTATACAGTTTACATCTATCTATTTTGACATTTTGTGAGATTTTGCTTCCACAACAATAAACAGCTGATTAAAATAAAAAATATAAACTAGAAATACCAAAAATAAACAAAACAATAGGAAAATGGAAATATGGAAAATTCTAAAAACGAACAGGTTTTATATATTATGTATCAAAAATTAAAAAGCGCAAACTGAAATAGAAATTTTGCGAAAAAAACATCAGCATTTGTTAAATGTATTGTTTGGACAACAAAAACGAATTCGTTTTCCACAATTATTATTTAGCAGATTGGAATGTGCACATGTCAGTATAAAAAGATATAACTTGTCAATTTCTAAATATTTTTCATAATAGATTCGTCATTTTTTTTGTTAATAACACTGTGCTCGAATTTGACATTTTTTTCGTAACAAGCTAGGTACCCTACTGGTAAAGCTAACTCGCGTACGCTGAATTTAATGGTGATAGCGGTTTTTCAAAGTTTGCGCCTCATTTTCGCGATATTCGCGATTTAAAATTTCAATAATAAAGTACAAAAAAACTATATTTTTTATATTTTTGGTATCATTTTTTAATTTTAATCAATCCAACGTTGTTAAATACATTTTCTGTCAATTGTTTTCCGGTTTTTTTTTTATTTTGTTCATTATTTATTCATCATTTTCAAGCATTTCTTCTTGTAAGTTCCAGCAAATATCACCTAACAGAGAATCCAACTTTTTACCACTGTACCAGTGTTCAAGTCTAGCCGTTACTTGTGGCTCCTATCCCCATGCTCATCAGACTCAGCTGCTGATTGTTCAGCAAACTTTTTGACATGAGAATGCAAAAAATGGACTTTAATCGACATTTTTACATTAATACGGTGAAAAGCGGAAAGTAATCGCCGATTTTCCGACGAGCGTCTGTAATAGTATGTTTTCCGCAAACGTAGCAAAAGTTATCAAAATCAACATGTTGTTTTATTTTTATATGTCATTTTTTCAGTCATTGCCTTGTAATTATCTAATACAATATTAAAAAAACACAGTAGTGTCATTTGGTAGTGCCCAAGTTTGACAAGATTTTAGTGTTTTTTTAAATTATACAAATATAAAAATTATATAAAAAATAATATACTCGAGATCGAGGTCTGGGTTTCTCTTTAATTAAAATTCTTCTTTATTCTCCAATACTTCGATATTCACCGAATATCATCTTCATGTAGTATCTTCATGACTTTTCAAAGGATAACTAAAGATCCACCAAATGGATTACAAAGAAAAATTAATTAATTGGTGGAAGATATGTTTAGTAAAAATTTAATATCGGAACGCGAAAAAAGAAAACTAAAAGCGGAAGTGGCTATAGCACCAAGGATATCTGGTCTTCCAGAAATATGTAAGGAAGACTACTCATTAAATCCAATATGTCCTTCCATCAATACTGCAGCAACTGAACTGTGCAAATATATTACTATGATACTGAAAATGACTACGGAAAACTCAAAATTTAATGTTAAGGATTCAGTACAATTTAGAAATAGGATTAAAGACTTGATATACATGATGACGAAAGATTAATTTCTTTATGTTGTCTCGTTGTTCCCCAGCATCCCTGTCTATTTAGCTTTAGTAACCATGGGGGAAAAATGAAGAAATTTCCAAGTATACGGATATGGAAAAGGATTTATTCTTATGAACTGTAAAATTCTGCATCTGGGATAACCGTTATTTCAAATATGATGGGAAAATATATACACAAAAAAAGGGTCTCCCAATGGGCTCGCCAGGTTCACCCATATTTGCAGAAATCGCAATGGAAAAACTTTCAGAGACGGTCATGAATAGTTTGACGATGAAACTAAAAATCGTGGCAAATTATGTGGATGACATTTTTATTATAGTTCGGAAAGATGCAATTGAAGAGGTATTGACAAATCTTAATAATGTTTACCATAGAATTAAGTTTACTGTTGAGGAAGAGTGCAATTTTAAATTACCTTATTTAGATACTCTTGTTATTGGAGAAGGTAATGTCGTAAAATTGGATTGGTACCAAAAACCAACGTCCTCTGCCCGAATAAGAAACTTCTTTTCGAAACATCCAAAAAGGGTTATTATAAATACCGCCAACAATTTGATAAAAAGACTGTTTGGCAAGTAATGAACAACTACAAGAATATTTTTTATTGTATTACCATTATTAATATTGCATTCGCTGTTTATTTATACGAATTATTTGTTAAACTTAAATATATTATTGTTCATACACTTACATATTAATTTATACTTATTTTTTGTGTTGTTCTTATATTTAATTTAAAGGTACTAATTGAGGAAGATATTCGATGAATATCGAAATATTGGAGAATGAAGAAGAAAAACACAGGCCTCGAGCTCGGTTATTTTATTTTTACAATTAAATATGGAAAGGTCGAATAGAAAACAACTATAATTATAAAAAATAAAATTCAAGGCTACAGCTTACAATATATCATATATGAACTTAAAATTAAACTATGAAACACATATTAATATATTGCAGATCAATTATCCGAACTTAGACACAGAAACTTTGACAGTATTAGCTACATTAAAATAGATTTGAAGCAGGCATTAAAGGTGGTAGAGAAAATTATCCATTCTTAAAATTAAGCAAAGAAGATGTAATACTAAGGAACCCTGAGACTAGCCGTGGTGCTGCTCCGATTACCGCGGCATTGCCACCGAAACAAGTGTCCGCAGAATTATTATCTTCTGCACTCAGAATCATCAGAACCGATTTGAGAGCATCAATTAAGCCAGATATTTTTGAGGCTTTTCTATTTCTAAAGACAAATGCAGAGTTTTTTTATTTATGTAAGGTTTGCCAATTGAAGTTTTGTTATTTTAAGTTTCCAATCTTATACTATTTTGTTTAGTGGTAAAATAACTAATAAAAATATACAAAATATTTCAAAAAATAAATGTTATATTGATTAAATGACATCAATTACCCACAGCATTACCACTATTTTTAAATGTCCATATAAATTTAGCATTG
This sequence comes from Cordilura impudica, assembly GCA_963682025.1. NCBI lineage: Eukaryota > Metazoa > Arthropoda > Insecta > Diptera > Scathophagidae > Cordilura > Cordilura impudica. The sequence goes on from CAVMKG010000096.1 coordinate 194,537, forward strand.
GAGTCAGACTTGAAGTAGGAGTCTGTATTGGACCTTAAAAATTTCAGCGGATGGAGTCGGATGGAGACAGATTTCGAACTTTTTTCTAATAAGCCCACAGCCTTGATTTAAAGTAAAAACGTTTGAGCCTGAGCCTGATTAATTTCTAACTCAATAATAAAAGATCAAAAATCTTAAAAAAAGCACAACGTTTATTTCACGTTTCTTGTTCACCTTTTTATTAAAAACATAACGGAAATATGTATTAAACAATTTTAAAAGCTTCTTGACTCTTCTTCAACTTCAGCGTTCGAGTACTGAAATGTCATATATTTAAAAGCAAACTTTTTTTCATTGTCGGACTTTTCGAAGCTATTTACTTCAACCGAGCTAATACCAGTTCCCAAATGTTAAGGCAATTTTCGTTATCTTTATTATTTTTTTTACATGTTTAAAATCCTTTTATAATTTTTTGTAAAAATTTTTTGAAAAAACGATAATAAAATATATTTATACCCAATCACACTATGTAGTGAGGGTATAATGACACCGTGCTGGTTGTTGAAACTACCAAAAATATTTGGCATAGTTTTATCTGTTATGGTACCGGTAGAATCGGAATCATTTCTTGGGTCGTCCGTCCGCCTGTTATGTAATCAAACTTTGTAAACTTTGTTATCAATCTGCAGGTCTCAAATATGAATATATTTTAATAAAATTTTTATTGGCCATAGGATGAACGCTATTAAAATTGGTGAAATTCGGTTCATGTTCAGACCTAGTCTCCATACAAATGACAGCTATGAAATCGACTTAAATTGCCATAAGATCAAAATTATCACAATGATCTCGGTCAAATTGGGTTTGGGTGCGTTTATTACATCCGTTTATGAGTTGTCCAAAAATAAAACTCATATGGCAATTCTTTGTCATTACCCCGTATAAAGCTGCTTCCCGATCTTCACTTAAATCTATTAAAAAAACTAAAATATTACACAGTTTTTTCTCAAATTTGGTTAGTATATATTTTTTCGATATATAAGTGACTTTACCAAGTATGGTGAGGATCGAACCATTTTTCTACCAAGTCCCTTTTTCATATTTGCAGCCAAAAAAAAAAAAATTAATATAAATACCAGTCAAATTTGGTTTATACTTATTTCCTATATCCACTTAGTTCTATATCCACTTAGACCGACTATAATTTTCTTACTTGTTATTCTTATTTCTAGGCTTTATTAGATTTACTAAAATTGAAAAAAAAAAATCACAAAATAAACCAATTACCTTATTAGACTGAAAATTTTGAGTATGTAATAATTTAATATTAAGTTTACCAAGTTGTTTAATGTAAACGTAAACCTTGGTGGATGGTATCAAAGATTCGACGAAGCCAAATTTAACACTCTTACTTGTTTTGCCAATGTAATTTTGGCAACAGATTTGGATTTATTTTGCATCCGTAATCTATTTTAACTTCCACTGATAGCACTATTGAGAGGTGGTCAGACCTAAACTAATTATCAAGCATAAAATTATCAATGTGATGAATAAAATCTTGATAAACAGCACAAACATCATTTGCCGATGAGCCGACACCACTTGTGAAGCTAAACTCTCCATTTGCGTCACCAACCATCATTCTATTCGTTACCACCATCCCATTTTCACAACAAAAATTCACAAAATTGCGACTTCTTCCATTAACTTATTTGTCTTTTGATATGTATTGTTTCTTCGTTTACTGCATTGTATTAATTATATCATTTACATGATTTTGCAAGGAACCAAGTGTATATTTAAGTCACCAATAACTATTTCATTTAAATCACTTTCATTAAAAATTTATTCTAGCAAATTCTTCATCCCATATCGCACTTTGCATGTAGATAGGCATAGTATGAAAGCACATTAAGTTTATTTTAATATTAATAACCTTAATTTGTGCAACAGAATAGGTAACAAAAACCTAGCTTACACATCTCCTTTTTTACCCCCAGCAGGCTATCTCCAATTGCTCTTCCATACACACTTTCTCTTAAAAGCGACAAAACGGCTAAAAAGAAATACCTTTCAAATAATATACGCTTTGTCAAAATCGGGATAACACGGTAGAACAAAACATCGTTCCCAAGAAATCGCATAGCTTATTAATATTATAGATTAGCAGATTCCAGAGCTAGACAACTTTCAACTTAGCCAATTCACAAACCAACACTTTTTTGGTTTATTGTTATTGTGAATGAAAATGACAAACTTATTAACATACACATTAACAAATTTAACAAGTAAGAAAATTATAGTCGGTCTAGACCGACTATATGATACCCTATACCATGCGTTTAGAAACCCTATCTCATAGGCCCAACTAACTGGACATAGAAAATAAGCAAAAACCGAATTTGAGTGGCATTTTTATTAATTTTTTTGGCTGCAGATATGAAAAAGTTCATATCGGATGCTATATCTATATAGGGACTAGGTCCAAAAATGGACCGATCCTGATCACGTTTGGTAAAGTCTCTTGTATTTTGCAAAAATATATACAAACAAAATTTGAGAAGAATCAGTGCAATATTTTTGTTTTTAATAGATTTAAGTGAAGATCGGGAAGCAGCTCTGTATGGTGTCAAAGGGATCATTTTTGGACTACTCATTAATGGATGTAATGAACGCATAAAAACCCAATTTGAGTAAGATCTATATGACAATTTGGATCTTATGGCAATTTATGTCGATTTCATATGGGTAATTTGTATGGGGGCTAGGTCTGAACATGGACCGATTCTCACCAATTTCAATAGCGTTCATCCCATGGCCGATAAAAGCTTATATACCAAATTTCGTAAAAATATATTCATATTTGCGACCTGCAGTTTGATTACAAGCTTTACATGGACACACAGACGGACGGACGGACGGACGGTAGGTCAAATATTTTTGGTTGTTACAAACAGCAGCACAAAGTCATTATACCCAAACCACATAGTGGTATAGGGTATAATAAACACACACACACACCACCACTATGTGGTTTGGGTATAATGACTTTGTGCTGCTGTTTGTAACAACCAAAAATATTTGACCTACACCCATCTTTAATTATACCGATCGAATCAGAATCACTATCTGATTCGATTTAAAGATGTCCGTCCGTCCGTCCGTCCGTCCGTCCGTCTGTGTGTCCATGTAAAGCTTTTAATCAAACTGCAGGTCGCAAATATGAATATATTTTGACAAAATTTGGTATTTGATCTTCTATAGGCCATGGGATGAACGCTGTTGAAACTGGTGAGAATCGGTCCATGCTCAGACCTAGCCCCCATACAAATGACCCCTATGAAATCAACATATATTGCCATAAGCTCCAAATTATCATACTAATCTTAGTCAATTTGGGTTTCTATGTGTATATTACATCCTTTAATTAGTAGCCTAAAAATGATCCCTATTGGACAACTCTTAGTCATAGGCCCCATATAGAGCTGCATCCCGATCTTCACTTAAATCTATCAAAAAACAAAAATTTTCCACTGATTCTTCTCAAATTTTGTTTGTATATATTTTTGCGAAATACAAGATACTTTACCAAACATGGTCAGGATCAGTCCATTTTTGGGCCTAGTCCCCATATAGATATAGCATCCGATATGAACTTTTTCATATCTGCAGCCGAAAAAATTAATAAAAATCCCATTCAAATTTGGTTTAAGCCTATTTTTAATATCCAGTTAGTTGGGCCTGAGAGATATGGTATGTGAACGCATGGTATAGGGTATCGTATAGTGGGTCTAGACCGACTATAATTTTCTTACTTGTTATACCCTATACCACTATGTGGTTTGGGTATAGTGACTTTGTGCTGCTGTTTGTAACAACAAAAAATATTCATCCTAGACCCATCTTTAATTATACCGATCGACTCAGAATCACTTTTTGAGTCGAAATAGCAATGTCCGTCCGTTCGTCCGTCCGTCCGTCCGTCTGTGTGTCCATGTAAACTTTGTAATCAAACTACAGGTCGCAAATATGAATATATTTTGATGGAATTTGGTATGTAAGCTTCTATCGGCCATCGGATGAACGCTATTGAAAATGGTGAGAATCGGTCCATGTTCAGACCTAGTCCCCATACAAATGACCCCTATGAAATCGACATAAATTGCCATAAGTTCCAAATTATCATATATATCTCAGTCATATTGGGTTTGTATGTGTTTATTACATCCATTAATCAGTAGTTCAAAAATAATCCCTATAGGAAAATTCTTAGTCATAGGCCCCATATAGAGCTGCTTCCCGATCTTCACTTAAATCTCTCAAAAAACAAAAATATTGCACTGATTCTTCTCAAAATTTTGTTTGTATATATATTTTTTCAAAGTATAAGTGACTTTACTAAATATGGTAGGATCGGTCCATTTTTCGACCTAGTCCCCATATAAATATAGTATCCGATATGAACATTTTCATATCTGCAGCGAAAAAAATCAATAAACATGCCATTCAAATTTGGTTTATGCTTATTTGTTATAACCAATTAGTTGGACCGAAGAGATAGGGTCTCTAAACCATGGTATAGGGTATCGTATAGTCGGGCTAGACTGATTATAATTTTCTTACTTGTTATATATGTGTTAGTAGCAATTTTTAATGCAATCTGCTCAAAATAAAGGGAAAAACTTAAAAACCTGTAAAACTGGGGAACAGCTAAAAAGAAATATCTTTCACATAATATTCATTTGGTTAAATGCGAGATAAAACGGTAGAACAATAAATTGGTAAAAAAAAATTGCCTAGCGTATTAATATTATAGACTTTCAGACTTGTTTCGGCAAACATTGTTTTCTTGCAAGGCAAAAATATCAAATGATTTTATACATTTAAGTAAGTCTACATAGATCAATTTATTATTCATCTATTCTATTACAAATATTGTTTTATATAGTTTTTTTCATTAAGTTTTTCTATTAATAGAATTCGATTTCTTTCCATAAAGATCAGTTAACCCCAACTCTGAATCATTTTTAACAAAAACTTTATGTGTACGCTTTACATCCACAATTTCTGTTTTAAGCTGCATCACCACCTTTCTGTCGTGTTGCCTGCTTTCGTTGAGACTTTTTTCTATTTTTATTTTCGATCCTACTAAATTTCTCAGATTTTAAAATATTTTCTTATTTATAAAAAAGTGATACTAATTCATTTTTTCTATAAGATTTCGACCCAAATAATACAAAAATGTAAAAAAAAAAACAATTTTTCTAAATATACTTTTTGTATCAAGTACGTTTTGTTCTGCAGCTACTCCTATAAAGTATTTTTATCAAATATAATGAACTATGGCTAGTTTGAATTTTTAAAACATTTTGTTATATTACTTGTATGTGCAAACACTGACTTATGAATTTCAAGAAAACAAAATAACGCACGAGATGAGTACAACTTTATTGGTGTAGTTAACATTATTTCATTATGAAGGTGGCTTTCAACGTTACGCTACCGAAAATTTTTGGTGTACGAATGAATAGTGGTTAGGGCTCGCGTATGAATACTGCCACGTACTTCAAATTATGCAATGGTTTTCAACATAATTTGCTTAACGACGGTACTGGCGTACAACAATATCAATATCAAAACAATGAGTCAACGACAAGGTGTCAGTGGCATAAGTTGTCTAATTAACGCAACAAAATTACAAATTCTTATACTGACAATATGCAAAATACATGCACACTTCTACCTCAATATTAACGCACATATACATCAATATTGTTGAGTTAGTTTATGTCTTATAGTGTGGCTGTGTACGTGTTAAAATTAAGAACATATTAAATATGACTACAAAAGTGACCAAAAACAATTATTACTTTCATTAAAGTAATCGATATGAATGAATGTATGAACATGATGTACTTTTACTTACATGCTTATGTTCATACATACATAAATACAAGTAGGTGTGTCTAAGACTACAAAGTGACATATACAATGGTTTTTGCTTTCTATAGGATTTGCGTATGCACACGTATTTGTGTCTTTCGTAGTTGGTACTTTTGTGTACTCGGATGTGATTGGCAATCATATTGAATGTCGTTGGCAGGCAATTAATTAAAATGTCAAAAATTCTCCTTAATATTTAAGGCCCGTGTAATTTTATGTTTACATTATTGCGCTGTTTTTATTTTGTGGGGAGTAGGATTTTGCTGTGAATTTTAGGATGTGTTGTCAAATACGAACTATTGCTTTTATATCCAAATTTTATTGGTTTTAATTGATCAATTTTGTATTATACCTAGCTTTTATTTTTAAAGGCTTAACAAATTTATACTGAAATACAGTGTGTCAAGAAGGTGTCTTGACAATGAAAAAAAATTTTGTTAGACTTCATTTCCAAAAAACATTTCTTTCTTTTTTCTTTAACCTTTAACTGTGGAGGTGGTATTAAGTTGTACCTTCACGTGCTGTTTCTTTTTAAGTAAGCTACTACATTTTTGTTAATAAACAAATAATTATGCAGTAGCTTATTCTTAAAACACAAATAATTATTTTTTTTTTAAATAAAAGCACATCCATAGTTAAAGGTTGAACATGTATTTTTTTTTTTAACATTAGTGAATTAATTTACTGCTCAACGGACAACAATGACAAAAAATATATTGAAAGTAAAAACATAAAAACAAGAACACCAACAATAAAACACTCCGAAGTTGTGACTGTCAAGAAAGTGTTTTCACAACTTGTTTTGTTATTAATTTTTCAAACAATTCCGGAATTGTTCAATGCATTTATTATTTTTTTTTGCAGCGGCAGACCAAAGCCTCTGGTGAGAATCGAACCCACGACCCACGTATGATAGGCGAGTACGCTACCTTCTGACCTACCGGAGCGCCCCAAATGATATAGGATTGATCTGTGATTTTTATGTACTTGTTATTATCATATATTTATTTTTTTTTATATAAAATTTATTAAAAATAATTGCTTAACCTACTGTTATCACACAATTTACAGAGTTTTAGTTATTATTAAACTTTTCATCTAAGATATAAACATTTTATATTACAAAGATAACAATATTTTTGAATGAATAAAATTATATATTTCAGAGGATATTTTATTTAAAGCCTTTGATTTAATACATTGGGACAAAAGTATTTGTCTATTATTATTAGTTTGTTATATTACTTATATTAGTTATAAGTTGAAATAAAACATTTCATGGTAGAAAAAAAAATGGGGTTTAAATTCCATATACATACATGCATACCTACAGCCTAAGGCTATATGTACGCAGGTATAGATACACTATTTAGTTATACAAGTTAGAAATAAGTGAATTTTCAGAAATACTACTGAAAAATTTAAAGCGTTACGTGACAGTGTTTATTCTGTCCCGAATTAGCTTTATATTGTTGCCGTTGGGAAGGATTCGGGTGGAAAAGTGAAATGGAAGGTTTAGCATCATTTTTGACAGCTTGTTTTGACATATTTGTAATTTTTTAATGTGCGACGCAGCACATACGCCCCAAACTGGGCATGCGTAGAGCAAAATAGATTGGAAAACTATTTTAGATAGAATTATTTTGTTCTCATGGCTTAAATGTGATCAACGCCTTATAAGTGGATACAGCATAATTTTAGCCATGTTGAATTTTTCAAGTTGTCTTTTTGTGTGGAGCTCAAATATTAATTTCCGATCCATATACACTCCTAAGTACTTAACATTGTCACTCCATGGAATTTTTGTCCCATTAATGTTCAATTGATTAGAGGTATAGAAACAAGATTTGCGTTTTCGAGTAAAAAATACAGCTTGAGTTTTCTCCTCATTAATCTTAATTTTCCACTTTTGAAAATAATTTGTTAATTCGTCTAGTGTGCATTGTAATATGGTCACTATATTTTGACTAAATTCATGAGAAAAAAATAAGCAGGTATCATCAGCATAAGTAGCGCAGTTACAACCATTAAGATCTGGCATATCAGAACAATATAAAATGTACAAGATTGGTCATAAAACTGAACCTTGTGGAACTCCGGCTGGAATCTCTAAGAGATCAGAATATTTATCATTTAGGCAAACACAAAAATACCTGTTTTTTAAAAATGATTCAACAGCTCTAATAAGATAAAGCGGAATATTAAATTGAATCATCTTGTACAATAAACCATTGTGCCATACAGAATCGAACGGTTTTTCTATATCCAAGGTAACCAAAATTGTGGAATTGCCGTGTTGAAACCCGTATAAATATGGTTATATAACCGTTTAATTTGATGGGTGGTGCTATGATATGGTCTAAAGCCAAACTCATGTAATGGAACAATACTATGCTGATCAATAATTTTGAAATTCTAGTTTTTAGAACCTTTTCTAGGATTTTACTAAGGCTGCTCAATAAACTAATTGGACGGTAACTATTTATTAAATTTGGTGGTTTGTTCGACTTTAAAATGGGAACTACTTTCGCAGTTTTCCAGATTTTTGGAAAATGTTGTAGTTTTAAACAGCAATTTATTATGAAGCAAAAATAAATAATGGCAGAATTAGGTAATTGTTGTAACATCAAATTTTTAATGCCATCTGTGCCGGCTGCTTTTCGGGGTTTTAGTTCCTTAATTATTAACCTTATTTCATCAGTTGTTACACAATCTGTTGGGTCTGATATAATATCAATAGTAGAAAATTGGTCATTAATAGTACTAACCATTGAGGCATGTGATTTTTCCCCCAAGTCCTCCGAAAGCTTGTGGTTTTTGAAAAAATTATAAGCAAGTTGGTTTGCCTTGTCTTCGTCACTATAATGTATAGTCGTATTTCCAATTATAGGAGGTACAAATATTTTTTTTATTTCTTAGGCACTTCGCTATATTCCAGAACGGTTTGGATGATTTATCTAAATCTTTTATTTTATTGTTCCATGTTTTATTTCTCAGTTTGGATATTTCATATCGAATTGTTGTGCAATATTTTTTCATAATTATAAGATCTGTTGTGTTTCGATACCTCATCCATTGCCTTCGGTAGAAATTTCGAGTATTAATAAGTTGTTTGATATGGGGTGTAATTATGTTGCATTTAAAGTCTGATTTAATTTTTGGAACTGCGATATCAGCTTCTTCTAATATGCTATTTGTTAAAATATTTACACTGAGGTCAATTGAGTTATGATTTGTTATATTTTCTATATTACATGGTAAATGTGAAATTGATTTATTTATCAAAGATTTGAAAAGTGCCCAATTTGCTTTTTTGTAATTGAGGAATAGACGTTCATTTAGTGATGCTTTCAAGCTTAGTTTGTATGACACTGGTAAGTGATCGGAACTTAAAGAATTAACTGTTGTGGGATTTGTAATATATTGAGGAATATTTGAGACAATTATGTCTAAAATAGAGGGCGTTTTGTTTCGTGAGACAGGTACATATATATATCGGTGAACTAGGGTGTAAGATGGTATAAGGTAGCATAGTTACTGTATCGGACAAAATATTTCCCCAGACGTTTGACGATTACACATTCAATTTCTATGTCTGCTATTTAGATCTCCACAGACTATAACATTGCTATCGGTTTTAAGTAGTTTTCTAATATCTTTTCTGAAAATGCCCTGAGATTGAGAATTCGACTCGCCTCCTGGAAAATAAACTGCAAACAAGTTTATCTCTATCGCTTCAGACGTTTTTAATCAAACTCCAATATTCTCAATTTTATTTGTTTTAACGTATATGGGCTTAAAATTTTTTATATTTTTATTTATAAGTATTGCTACTCCTCCACCATTACGGTCTTCTCGATAACAACGTACACAATAATAGCCCATTTGGGGAATATTTACATTGTTTGATAACCAAGTTTCTGTAAGAAAACATAAATCTATACTATTAGTATCTAAAAAATCATAAAGTTCTAAATATTTATTTCTTAAGCTTTACAATTCCAAAAGATTATATTTAATTGTGTAACTGCAATTATAACTTATATATTATACAAATATTTGGTTGCTAATTGTGTGATAACATAACAGTTTTCATCTTTAGGTTTACATGATTTTAATTTGCTTACTATATCCAAAATTAGTTGACACTTATTTCATCTACTGTAAATAGTTTCTCTGTTACTTGAGTTGTATTTCTCTTAAAATTATTTTGAATTTGAGTACTAGGCCAAACCATTTTATTGTTGTCATCTCTAGTGTTATAGTTTTGGAGATGAGGGAAATCATTATTCTCCAACTTATTAAAATTAGGAACAAAGTTGTTTTTTCGGCTTTGGTTTATTCTTTTATAATGAGTTCGATAACGGTTGTTTTTTCGTTGAATATTTTCTCTTATTTGAAGAAATTTTTCTCTTAATGGACATGAGATGTCAGTTGCTGCATGAGTGTTGTTGCAATTTGCACACTTAACTTTGTCTTTGTTTTTGCAATCAGTGGTTTTGTGTCTACCAGAGCAGTGAGCACATTTTGTTTTAATAGTGCACCCTTTTTCTCCATGTCCAAACATTTGACAATTATGGCATTGAATTGGTTTGTTCTTGATTTTTCTTTGATAGTCCCATTTGATTATCATATGGAGGAGAGATTTGACATTTTGTTTTAGATCACGAAGTTTAACTGTTCCGTTTTGAAAGTAAACAATATAGAGAGTATACACATATTCATTATATTTTTTTTTCAACTTTTTTAACATCTGTGAAATTACACTTAAGAGAAATAAGTTGTTATCTTAACTTCATCAGTTAATTTTCCATCAAGGCCGAATAAGACAAACTTAAATGGTTTATCAAAATTTGATTCATGAACAAAAAATTGACAATTATGTTCTTTAAGAATAGTAATAATCATGTTAAAAGTGTCTTTTGTTTCACAAATTATTTTAATTCCAATTGAAATCTTTTTGATGCAGTATTTAGTCATACAAGCTACTTTAAACATATTATGAAATGTTTCACAATTGTGAGAAAGAACTTTTATGGGTGAAATAAATTCTTTATTGGTGTTTTGCACTTGAGTGTCTGTATTTGGTGCAATATTAGCATCTTCATCTTCATACAATGCTTGCAAAGGAGTCCAATAGTTAACATTCCTCATTTTACTACCAGAAGAATTTACTGAGGACATTAAGTCCTCAGGTTTATCTTGGGCTCTTCGTTTATTAATTTTGATGATTTGTTTTTTTTTTTTTTTTTTAAATAAATAAATTATACACTTAAGCGGAGAAAAAGACACGTCGTTCACAGCTGACAGTTGTGAGTAGATTGATATATTTATTTATTTTTATTTTTTGTGTCGTGAAGTCCAGTGGTTTTTAGATAGATAAGCGATAATGATTAAAATATTTATTATAGAATCATTTTAAAAAAAATAACACTCCTCTAGAAGTCTAAGAAACGCAGACCATCACTAGCGCGTCAGGACTGATCTGATTAAACGTGTTTGCCTTTCTCAACCGTAATAAATGAAGCTTTACTATGACTGGTAAAAAAAAACACATTTGATGTGACTCAGCTGATTTATTATAAGCACAACATCAGGAAAAATATTCAAGATATGTCCGAATTATTTACTTTGCGAGACGCCGTCCGTGTAAATATCTGGTAGAGCAGAGCGTGTATTGTTGAGTAAAGTAGATCCAAATCCTTATATTTGGACATAATATCTTACAAGGGATTTTACAGAAGATTGGGCCGTTGTAGTTGCTTCCAAATCAATAATACATAGCATGATAAAGAACAAGTACTTACACGAGTTGCTGGAAGAAATCACTGCGGTCGCCACAAAATATCGATATATTTTTATCTTTTGCTCGGACTTAAACCAGATAGAAATCGTATGGGGCTGTTGAAAGAAAAAATAGCAAAAAATCACACAAGAAAGAGCGAAGAGATATATTATAGGAATGGTATAAAATATCAATTGAATATGCCATTCAACAATTAGTAAGGTCAATGAAAAAATGCTGCAACACATTATAAATGGTAAAGGTGTGCATTAGAGTGGTCCTTGAAAATAAAATGCGATTTTGGAGAGTGCCGGAGTCCAGTTTGTTTCATTTGTAAATAAAACTAATAAATGTGAAGTTTGGGGACAATCGGATAAAGAAAAGTCGCTCCGGAAATTGCTTGAAAATTTCAAGTGTGTTTATTAGGGTGACAGACATTTTTTTTTTTTGGAATTTCAAGACGCGCGGGCCGGATTATTGTGACATTGACTCTATAACTTTAGTGCGCAAAATTTGAGCCAAATCAGACTATGCTTTCTGGGCGCGCATTGAGTTCAAAGTTCAAAAGTGCATTTATATGGGAAAATTATGAAAAAAAAACCATTTTTCACAAAAATTTTGATATTAATAATAGCGCTTCAATTAAACTAATTAATAAACTGTAATCTAGAGTAAATTATCTTTCTAGTAAAATAACAAAATCTATTATCGGTTAAAAAGAGCCAAGTTATATCAAGTTCCCCAGGCAATATATGCGCCGCAGACCACTTGATTAAGAAAATCGAGCTCACATTTTTAAAGACATTGAAATAATTTACAACAACAAAATTTTTGCATTCTCCTGATCCCAAAATGATCTCATGTATAGTATTTTGCATCTCGTCTATTGTTATGCTGTTCTAAATTAATGACAAAACGGTACGTATTTTTTAGCACTATTTCAAAATCCCAAATTTTACTTTTTTAAAAATTTTGTTCAAGAAATTTACCAAAATCAACGATTGGACTTCAAGGTCTTATTAGCAAAATATATGTGATTAAAAACGCCAAATATTGTAGGTATCCTATTCTTAATTTGGCGAGGGCAGCGTTTTTATTTCAGCGAATTTGAAGAAAAAAATGATTTTTCATATTTTTTAAACTACATCTTTTTGGTGTTTTCATATCTCAAATATCTTTTATCAAAATATTATACTACTTGATATAAGTTCTCAATCTTGGAAGTTAAGATTATATCGAAACACTATAAAATGTCCCTCTTTATGGTCAAAAGTCAAATTTAAGGAGATTCACATTTTTTTTGAAACAAAATATCGAAATAATATATATTTGCTGAAGGATTTCGATACAACTTGCTGATTAATTTGGAGCTGCAAACCAGAGGTGATTTTTTCTTTAAATATAACACAATATTTTTAGTTTTACACTCAAAAAAGGTGTTAGTAAAAAGTTCTTAAATACTTTTCTATCACATTTAGCAGTTTATATACTAATTTTTAAAATTTTTTCCAACAATTATAAAAATGTCTATTGGCGACCCTGGAGATGAGCATGAAGAAATCCAAAAAAAGGTTCCCCTAAGAAAAGAAACTTTTAAGGATTTCATTTCCAAAGAATTTTCTGTAATATTCGAAGATCTATTCTCATTTAACACAAAAAACATCTTTAAGCGATTTATAATTTCCACTGGCTTCTTTAAAGAAGACCCGCGTATATGGGAATTTAATGAAGAATTAAAAAGAGGAAAATAAATTGTTAAAAGTTTAAGTGTTGTCAACGATTGTGCTGAAAGAGGGATTAAACTTATCCAGGAATACCATTGTAAAATCACGAAGGATGAGGAGCAAAAGCAACACTTACTAAAAGTAATTTTTGAATTTATTTTGTTTTGTTATTAACTGTACTAATATTTAGTTTTTTTGTAATTTTTCAGGTGGTACAAAGTTACAGAAAACAATATTCCAAATATGCCGTTTTACAATTTTTAACTAGAGATTTTGAGCTATAAAATAATTTTCTAAAATTTATTAAAAATTTTAAATTGTTTTTAAAACTTGTCATAAACTAATGAATTTTCTAATTTTTTAATACTGTGATTTAATATGTAATTTATTATAATTAGAAGTAAAAACCAGCCTTTAAATTAATATAAAAGTTCTTTCAAATAATAAATTTTATGGGTCATTTTGATCTAGTGGAAGCAATAGTGTTAACTTAATTTTTTGGATTTTTTTTATATTCTTCATGTCCAGATTATGTACATGAAGAATATGTTAGTAAGAATTAAATGTCTAAAATGACAATAAAGTCAAAAATTTTGAGTGGGTCAATTTGACCCCCTGGTATATTTTGGGTTAATTACAAAAAATATTTTAAATTACATTTTCTAAAAAAAAAAAATAATAGATTTAGCAATTTACACGATACACTAAATAAATTAAAGCTATTTATTATATAATTTTCATATATTTTCGAATATTCTGTATGACTTGACCTTTGACCTCGTTGCGCCTTGTGTTAATGATGTCCGATTTGGCCCAAACTTGCAGGAAATACTTTCTAGACCAAGTTTCACCAAATTCCGCCCAGCGCTCCTTTAGATTCGAAAAACTAAATTAGTTCATACAAACCGCTGTCACCCTAGTGTTTATATGTGGAAAATGTTACTTTTTTTTTCAGATTTTACGAAAATTTCGTTCGACACTTTCTTTTATGAATCGATTTCCGTTAAATTACCTTTTCAAAACGCTATACAGTCAAATTCGAATAAAAAATCGCCAAGAAATAGCTAATGCCCCAGACGACTTTTATGCCAAAAAAAAAAAAAAAAAAAACACTAAGTCATAAAATTGGACGGCACTTTTGTCAACTTTAAGATTGATTAAAGCCATCATTTTTCTTTTTATTGGTCTCTATACTTATAAGTACTCAGATATGAAATATTATTACCACGTTGTTAACCTATAAAATTTTTAAAACTCTTTTTGAAGTTTTAAAAAATTTTCTGAAACAAAATTTTAGCAAATGAATCTGGCACATTTAGGATTTGTTAAATACATGCTAGAGATTAACTGTGTGAATTTTTAGGAAAATTCTTCTTATAGAATTTTTTTTAATAGGATTTTTTTTGCGTATTTCGAGAAAAATTAAATTTTTGTGTAATATTCAGTAAATATACTCTTTTAAATGTCTAAATTGTCGTCAAATTTCACGACCTAGTGTTTTTTCTTTTTTTTTTTTTGCACAAAAGTGGCGAGTTTTTATTCGAATTTGAAGTTATATAGCTTCGTGAAAAGATAATTTAATACTGAAATCGATTTTCTTATTATTTATTTATTTATTTTATAGTTCACTAGTTTTCCATGCACTTAGGGCCTATAAACCAGAAATATAATATGGCATCAGGTTAAAAACTTAAAACTAATTCAATTTATATTAATAGAAAAATCAAAAATTCAATATTTCAATTGTATATAACCCCCCATATGCACAAAAAATCAAGAGTAAAAAAATTAAATATATTATTAATAAAATTAAATAAGTTAGAAGGGAAAATGATGACAGCAGCTCAGTACATGGAACCACAGAATTCCATAGCTCTAATGTCTTCACAACAAAAGATCTTTCCATTATTAAGTCTGTTTCTTAAATATGGGGGAAAACCATACTTGATAACCTTAGACATAAAAAGTAATATCCTTGTACCGATTAAATTTTGAAAATCACAGACCATGAAATTGATTACATAAGACGTCATATGAGTTCTAAATTTAAGCCCATACACATAACGAACTATACTATTAAACAATGTTTGAGTCTCAAAATATTCTTCTTTGAAGTCCCACTATAAATCTCCATACCATACAAAAAAATTGGTAGACATGTAGAAGGATGCAATCGTTTTCTAACCTCCATAGGTAGATAACACCCCAAAGTATAAAACCTTCTCAATATAAAAGAGATGATGGCGACAATATGATTTATATGAAAACCAAAACTTAAATCTCGATCTAAGCATTCTATGATAAGAGACGAATTCAATTGGTTCGTTTCCTAACCACAGATCAATACTAGAACAGGAACTATGTGAAAAACACATAGCCCTAGTCTATGATGGGTTAAGTTTCAAAAAATTGCCGTTAGACCATTAAAAAATACTTCGAAGAACCCTATTAAAATTAAAACTTAAACAATCAAGACCGTTTCCATTATCACTTGCAACTATTTGTATGTCATCCGCATAAGTATAACATGTTCCAAAATCTACTTGCCAAAAAACATCATTGATACAAAATATGAAAAGTAAAGGATCCAAAACCGATCCCTGAGGTACACGCCTATAAGTCCTTAGAGACGATGATAACATATTGACTCAAATTAACAACAATATTGACTCCGCCCACTTAAAAATGAATCCGTTAATCCACAAGACGAACCTCCAAATTTGAACCGATTAGACAACTTAGATAAAAGCAAACTTATACTGAGAAAATCAAATGCTCTTGAAAAATCTAAGAAAACTACTACAGAATTGCACTTTTTATCCATATTTTGTCTCAGAGTTTCCATTACATCGAGGTTTAATCCTGTTGTATTGTAACCCTTTCTAAAACCTGACTGAAAATTGTTCACCAAATTTTCCATACGTAAATGAGCTTGGATTTGATTCCTCAAAATTATCTCCAAAAATTTTGGAACAACAAGATAATATTTTTATAGGTCGGTAGTCAGATACCTCACGAGGAGATTTTATCTTAGGAATAGGCAAAACTCTTCCAATTTTCAAGATCTGAGATGATGTAATAATAGTATTAAATATAAACTTTAAGTGACGTGAAATACCGATTAAAATTAATTTGAGAAATCGTAAAGGTATACCATCATAACCTATGGCATTTGCCTTAATGCTATGCATTACATTTAAAATGCCTACCTCCTCCATTATTCTAAAAGATACCATTATCATTGAAAGAAGGGTTAATGGTGCATATAAAATCTTCGGAACGAGAAATAGGTGGTAGTATGGACATTCTATTAAACTCTTCTACATCCACTAGAGACAATTCTTGACCTCGTCCTAGGGCACCTTCCGCTTTTAATCTGCGCCACAATTGAGATGGACTACAATTTGAAAAGAAACTTATACTTGCTTTTCTTCTTTCCTTCCGTATTATATTCTTGTGTCTATTTCTATTCATATGATATATGCACCGATTATACTCCGAGTTGTTTTCTTTAAATGCACGATATGCTAGATTCCTTTTAACTCTTGCAACCTTAATTTCCCAGCAGCCCATCCACTTATCATTTGGTGTTTGTACTGCCCTTTTTAAAGGAACATTTTGGCAAAAATTTTTAGATTACAGCCGAATTAAAAAAAAGCTACTTGTTTATCTACTGAAGTACAGTTGTAAAGGTAAGAAAAATCCCTGGATTGCAACTGGGATATGTATTGCTCTATATTTAGGTAGTTATAATTCCTAAAGCAAAAATCCGTCGACACTCTTTCCACATCAATATTAAAAGAAATATATATATATGCATGACATGAATTCAAGGCAGGTCTTTTGAACAACTAAATCTGGTTCTGAAACCATAAAAAAATCACTTATCGTCGCACTAGTATAACCTTCCCTATAGTGAGTTGGCAAATTGCTATGAATAATATATAGTCCTGATCTTTCTTTGCACATTAATATTTTAGTATAATTTGTTTTTATACCCTATACCACTATGTGGTTTGGGTATAATGACTTTGTGCTGCTGTTTGTAACTATCATAAACATCTGAACTGGACTCATCTTTTATTATACCTATCGACTGAGAATCACATTTTGAGAATCGCATTCTGAGTCGATTTAGCGATGTCCGTCTGTCTGTCGGTCTGTCCGCGTGTGTGTCCATGTAAACCTTGTAATCAAAATACAGGTCGCAAATATGAATATATTTCGATAAAATTTGGCAACAGGATGAACGCTGTTGAAACTGGTAAAATTCGGTCCATATTCAGACCTAGTCCCCTTACAAATGACTTCTAAGAAATCGACATAAATTGCCATATGATTCAAATTATCATATACAGGCATGTGATGAAAACGGAAATCAATAGCAAAACGATACAAAATCGAAAATAGGTGTGCTGTAAATCAATTTTTCGATTTGTTTTCGTTTTTATTTCAAAAATAAATATGTTTCATTTTCCATTTTGTTCTATGGAAACACGGATAAAAAAAGATGTGATGGAAAACGAAATTGTTATTTTTTATCGTTTTTAAATAAACAAGACTTTGCTTTTCGATTTGAAAGAGATACTTTTTTTTTCAGAGCTTTAACAAAAATATAACTTAACAATTTAAGCATTATAAATTTACGTACTAAAATGTTTTTCTTAAAATAAGTTTTCAGGCGAAAACACGTAAATCCAAGACAGGCAAAAATTATTGATTTTATGGAAAACAATCCACAAAAGATTTGAATTGTATTGGTTCACCGAAAAAAGATTGTAGTGCTTGGAAAAAGGTACGTTTAATATTTTCATTGTAAAATTAGTTCTTCTTTTCGTGGTTGTAAAAACAAAACTTTCCAGTAATAGAAAAGAATTTCGCGCTATAGGAAGAGGCCCATATAACCATACATACATCTCAAGTTGAGATGAAGCAATTGCTACAATATGTAATCTTTATTACGTGGCAGATGGAATCGAAGAAGCCCTTTCTGTTGGTGTCCCTTCTTCAGCAGCGGTAGCTCAAGCAGCAGCACCACCACCACCACCAGCAACTGCAACCTCCGCAACAGCAGAACAAGCAGCGGAAAAAGATGACGATGAAGAACATATCGATCCGTCTGGAACCGATGAGGCTGGACCAACCACATCTAACCAATATAGTGTCAGTTGTAACAAAAATAAAAAAAAGGAGCCAAGTTCATTGCAGGACAATTTAAAAAATGTACGTCTAGTGAACTAAATAATTCCAATGGCCATCAGCAATTGCTGTCAATAAAACGTACTCTTAGAGATGGGAACACGTACCAAAAACAATTGCTGGACATAAAAAAAAAATTAAATTATTAGAAGAAAGAAGTGAAAGACAAAAGGAAAACCATGAAAATGATTTAAAACTTAAAAAGATACAAATGATGATCAACGAGAAGGAGTTTGAACTCCTTAACAAAAATTAATACTAAAATTGGATGTTTTAAATACGAATTTTTATCTTTGTGCCTTAGAATTAGTTTTTAAATTCCTTAGTTTTTATGTGCCTTAGAATTATTTTTTATTTTAGTTTTTAATTTTCTTTGTTCTTTTTTTATAAAAAAAATTAATAAAAAGACTGAATTGATTAGAGAAAACTTCGAAAACTTAGTTCAGATGCCTTCACCTTTACTCAATTTCTGCTTTTCAAAAAATCATGCTCAAAAAAGAGTAATTAGAAATTTAAGAGAATCAAATTGAAGTATTTAAACCTTGAATTTATTTTTATTTAACAATAAAGTATTAAAATGATATATTAAACAACATTTATTGACAAATTTTCGGCTATATTGTTTCGGATTCTAGCTGCTTCATTATTGATAATACTTTCAGTTTCAACTTCGCCAGGAATATATTCTTCTATTATGGTAGTATTAGTTGAAACCTTTTCAACATTAAACAAGTAAGAAAATTATAGTCGGTCTAGACCGACTATACGATACATTATACCATGCGTTTAGGGACCCTATCTCTCAGGCCCAACTAACTGGATATAGAAAATAAGCATAAACCAAATTTGTGTGGGATTTTTTTAATATTTTCAGCTGCAGATATGAAAAAGTTCATATCGGATGCTATATCTATATGGGGACTAGGCCCAAAAATGGACCGATCCTGACCATGTTTGGTAAAGTCTCTTGTATTTTGCAAAAATATATACAAACAAAATTTGAGAAGAATCAGTGCAATATTTTTGTTTTTTATAGATTTAAGTGAAGATCGGGAAGTAGCTCAATATGGGGGCCTATGACTAAGAGTTGTCCAATAGGGATCATTTTTGGACTACTGATTAACGGATGTAATATATACATACAAACCCAATTTGACTAAGATTTGTATGATAATTTGGATCTTATGGCAGTATATGTTGATTTCATAGGGGTCATTTGTATGGGGGCTAGGTCTGAACATGGACCGATTCTCACCAATTTCAATAGCGTTCATTCCATGGCCAATGAAAGATCAAATACCAAACTTCGTCAAAAAATATTCATATTTGCGACCTGCAGTTTGATTACAAGCTTTACATGGACACACAGACGGACGGACGGACGGACGGACATCGTTAAATCGAATCAGATAGTGATTCTGATTCGATTGGTATAATTAAAGATGGGTCTAGGTCAAATATTTTTGGATGTTACAAACAGCAGCACAAAGTCATTATACCCAAACCACATAGTGGTATAGGGTATAAAAATAAACACATATTGTGAAGTCCACAACATACGTTAATAATTTTTACGGCCTTTTGGGGGGGGGGGGGTTATACCACAAAGTGCGTTGCAAATAACGAAATCTACTTTTAATGACTCCAACAGTCCTTTCGATTATGTTTCGTGTAGATGTATGTGTTCAGTTAAATTTATGTTTCATTAAACCTGGACTCGGAACCCTGTATGGGTTAGGCAAAATTGGCTCAAGTTCATAACCGGAATCCCCAAAGCCATGAACCACGCTCTCCGTTTTCATATTTGCTCTGAAAATAATCTCTTTGGGGACTTAAATTCCAAATAAAAGAGTCATGACTTGCTCCAGGTCTCGTTACGTCAACTGGTGTAATTTTCATTTTATAATCACAAATCTAAAATCAAAATTTAAACTTTTAATGTTAACAAACTCAATAATTTTATATGCATGTACTTACGATCATGGCATTTATACTATAATAACCTTTTCGATTGTAGAATGAATGGTCCTATGGTCCGGGTTTCACTATTTTCACGCATCTTTATTTATGCAAAAATATTGAGCAAAACTAAATAAAAACCACATTAATTAAATAGAAGACAAATACATTTGTTAAAATTACCTATTTTCTGGTAATTCTGTTGGGTTTGATGAACCGCGTATATTTTTTCGCATTATCTTTTCTTTTGTTGTATTATCGCCTATTAGTAGTACACTTGTCGCTATAATTAATGCCGTATTAATAAATTTGTGCAAACGAAAACACAAAATTAATATTAAAAATTTGTTGTGAAAAAGTGGAACAAAAATGAAAATTGTAGCTGCTTGATTTTTATCACACCTATTATTAAACTGTTCTTTTTAGAATTTCGTTTTCGTTTTAAGATCAATAGATTTCCATCACATGTATCACAGATCTCAGTCAAATTGGGTTTGTGTGTGTTTATTGTATCCATTAATCAGTAGTCCATAAATAATCCCTATAGGACAATTATTAGTCATAGGCTCTATAAAGAGCTGCTTCCCGATCGTCATTTAAATCTATCAAAAACCAAAATATTGCACAGATTTTTCTCAAATTTGGTTTTTATATATTTTTTCTATATCCAATTAGTTGGACCAAAAAAATAGGGTCTCTAAACCATCGTATAGAGTATCGTATAATCGGTATAGACCCACTATAATTTTCTTACTTGTTTTTTATATTATTTTAGTAAAAACTGAACTAAAAGCGCAGCTAAAAATTTCTTAATTTTCATTTGTTGGAATTGTAGTCATTTTTCAGTGATATCTATAATATTAATAGCCTAGGCGATTTTTTGTTACCGATGTTTTGTTCTACCGTTCTATCCCGATTTTGACCAAACGTGCATTATTTTTTTAAAATGTTTTCCTTTATTTTGAGTAAATTGAATATAAAATTTCTACTAACACATACATAAAATTATATATGTATATGCTATGTGTGTGTTCATTAAATTTGTTAATGTGTTTGCTAATGAGTTTGTTTTCTTCATTCACAATAATAATAAACCAAAAAATTTTGGTTTGTGTATTGGCTAAGTTTAAAAATAGAGTTGCCTCGAAATTTCACTCGAATTTCGAGCGCTGGAATCTACTTGTTGCAATTAATACTGTAATTAATATGCAAATTTTAATTTTGTTTCAATTGTGCGTTGTAGAGATGAAGAAATCATTTATTTAAAAAATTCATAACTACACTGTATTCTTAATCGTATTCATCAGCGATTTGTTGAACATTGTGATAATTGTTATGTTATGATTGAATAGATTCTTTTTATATGAAATTTTTCTTCTTATTGCGGCCGTGAGATACGATTTTAATTTTAATTTTAATTTTCAATTTGATTGTAAAGGACAATTCATTTTCAAAGCATTTTCTGAATTTTTTGATAAGACTATTCATTTAAGAACCATGTCTTATTTAAATGGCTGAATTTGACAAACTTAGCCTTTCACAGTTAGGCATCTTTCACCAAATTTCAAGTATTTATAGTACTTGTGAAAAGCCTGAGCCAGTAAGAATAGAGAAATATAAACTCAGACTTACCGGAAGTAAGAAATATGTTTTAAAAATACATTTGTTTAGGCGCTTGACGCTCCTTATATGCTCCTGCTTTTAAATTTATATTATTCATACGCACCGTAGACGTTTTAAAAAAGTTTTTCAAAATTTTTACAATTTCAGGCAACATTCTTGCCATAAGAAAGTAAGTTAGCTGTTTTGGGTTGTTGTTAGTCATTTGATTAGTATGTACATGGCATATCAGTTTCCTCTTTGGTAATGGGTGATGGCAAGTGCGTGACTCTTTTATTGAAATCTGCATCATACCACAAGCACTACTACTTGCTTTTTTTGTCGCTATGTCGATTTAGCTTTTTTTTCCACTGGTTGCTTGCTTTCATTTGAAGCGTTAGTATTTTTCGAATGTATTATTAAGAATGTAAACTTAAGACAAACAAAGAAATATTGTTTTATTTCAGACATTTTTTGAAAGCAGTTTGAGTTCTCTTTTTATATTGATTATTTTAGTTGTTTTTGTTTAATTTTGTTATTGAAAGTACTCTTAGTTTATCTTCCGCCTCTGGTATTAATTTAGCTTGCGTTCTTGTTATTCTTCAACACTATGTAGTACAATTTTAAGTCGGAAAATTTAATATGTATGGAGCTGTGTATAAATGTTCATGTCTACATGTAAAAATAACTACTCGTATATTCTTGTACGACTGTGTTTTTTTTTTTTTTTTTTTTTTTTTTTTGTTAATATGTGTACGTGATTTTATTAATTTTGTGTTTTTCCTTTGATTGGGTTTATTTTATTAATTAAGGGATTTTCATTTAGCTGGAAAGCATAACATGTCTGCCTCATTACTAACTATTTTCACCACAAAAACATGCAATTTTGCGCCCAAAATGACACATCGTTAGCACTTCGTTGAAATCACTAAATTTTTCTGATATTGTTTTAAGTTTATCACCATATATCGAATACATAACATGTGCTTTATTTGATATCAATGATTTAATAGAGATTTCCCCAATAATTTTTTGTTTCATTTTTTTATTAATCTAAAATACTCTTAGAGCTATCATGTTTGACATTTACATAAAAAAAAGATCAATTTTAAATAATAAAAGGTATTTGGTTATGTCAGCAATTGTTTATAGTTTTTTCTCAAATCGCTTTTTGTCCTGGGCTCCAAATAATTTCAAGTCGCCACGTCTGGACAGTACCGAAAGTATCTAAAATTTTTCTTAATTATCTTATTGATGTTACAAATCCAACAGTATTATTATATTTGAGAGTTTTGGTAATCTTGTTATTATCATTATATTTGTTATGTACGATACCGTTGCATTACTTCATGTAATAATTAGGTTTAAGCTTATAGTTTAATAAATGTATATTTTTAGTCTAGCAATAAAGTTCAACGTGTGTATATTTATATATTAAGGAACATTACACTTATTAAAAAGAAATCTAGAATCACTGTCTCTAAGTTATGACAATCTTGGTTATATTATTGTCCTTAGAACTCGGGTAGAGGGTATTAGCCGAATTTAACACTTTAACTCGTTTTCATTATATTTTTGTATGCAATCAATTTTTGTATCTTTATATTAACATATAAGCTAGTTCATTTAGAAATATTAAGCATTTTACTGAGATCCAAGTCTTTTAGACTGTAGCTGAGGTATAAAAGACTTTCTCTTCGGAATCTTGCGAAGAGACATTAATACTCTAGTAATACAAAAACACCATTTATTTTATGAAAAAAGACAATAAATAAGAAATCTATAATTTTAATAGGCTAGGCGATTACTTGTGACTGATGTTTTGTTCTACCGTTTTTTTTGCCGATTTTGGCCAAACGTATATTATTTGAAAGGTATCTCTTTTTAGCGGTTTTTCAGATTTACCGATTTTTTAATTTTTTCCTTTATTTTGAGTAAATTGCGTTTAAAGTTGCTACTAACACATACATCAAATTATACAATGATATGTGTGTGTTTAATAATTAAATTTGTTATTGTGTTTGTAATAAAAATGAGTTTGTTTTTGTGTTGAATTGCGAATTGGCTATAATTAATTAGCATACTTTTAGGGTCTTTATTTAGTGAAAAATAAAATTTCCTAGAATTTGCGATCGGTTTTGGAGGGCTGGAATCTGCTAGTTATAATAAATACTTTTAGCAAAGGATAGCAAATATTTTTAAATCACAATGGCATTAGAATTTTACGTTTAATTATCGGCAACATATTACAATCGTAACCGTACCCAATATTTGATATGATGTTAGCATGCCCTGTCGCGCTCCGCTATGACTTACCGAGACTTATTGACATGTTTAATTTCATAATCAATTTATTTATAACAATTTGTATTGTTAAATTAAAATATTTTATTTTAATTATTTTATATATTTCTTTTTTTTTTTTATTTCAATGCTTGCTGATATACAATAATTTTTGTTTTTTCATTCGGTGCATCAGTAATAAAATATTCAACGTTCCTCCTCTGGAGTAAGCTACATAAATACAGCGGGCCATGATAAGAACATGAAGTTTCTAAATTAAATTCGGCAACACTTAATTATTGGCATTGAATGTAACATACCACTGGCAATTTTTCATTTTAGCGATTTTTGATTTCACCCATTTTTTATTTTGAGGATTTTTGTTTTTTGCGATTTATATTTTTCTCGATTTTCGGTTTTAGCGGTTTTTGATTGTTGATTTTAGTGCTTTTGAATCGGCAATTCCGCTCATAAATTTCCGTAACGACTCAAATTGTTAATTAATGAACTTTTCAAAAGTTTCAAGATTTTCGCTTTCATAGAGTTTATATTTTTTTGTATAGGAAGCGCCACGCCCGCTAATCCTGTCCTCCCATTCTTTATCTGATGGACCCGTAACAAGTGTCAACGCTTTTTGTACTTATAAAAAGTACTTATATACAAGCTACATACAATAGGTTTTCGTCAAACGCGGTGAAGTGTTTAGAAAACATGTATAAAATTACAAACTCGGCAGTGTGGACTAGTCAAGAATTATCAGAGGACTTTTCAGCTATATCAGACGTAAAACTGGGTTGTCTGCTATCACCACTACACTTTGCGTTCTTAATCTTAATGATCTTCATGACTTTTTAGAATGAGGACTTAATATCGAACACTTAAATATACGGCTGGTGCTATATGCATATGATATCGTTATTCTTGCTGATCGTATAAACGTTTTGCAGAAAATTATATATAAATTAGAAGAGTACTAAAAAACGTGGGATGTCGAGGTAAATTTAAGTAAGTCTGACATTATGATATTCAGAAAATGTGGAAGAATGTCACGAAATGAAAAATGGTATTTTAAAGGAGAAGATATTAGAAAAGCATCCGAATGCTGCTGTCTTGGCGTTACCTTGACACCAAAAATGATTTTCAAGAAACAAAAACAGCATAAATCAAGGCTGGAGAAACTTTTTGAACAAACCCTCTATATCTCTAGGATCGAAATGAAAACTCTTTCTGGCAGTTTGTGGAGCAGTACAAAGTTGTAGCGCACAAGTCTGGGGATTCTCTTTGTTCGGTGCAGTCGATATACTACAGCTATACTTTTTAAAGAAAATATTGAGGATTCCTAATTTTATATCAACATACACGCTAAGACTTGAAACGGGACTAAAAAATGAACTTCTGTGTACTTTGGACTTGCTCCTGATTATATACAAAGCTGTGTTCTATTATAATCAGGACAGACTTCCCAATCAACTCTCTAAAATCCTTATTAGACGGCAAATTCGATGGTGAATGCTAGAATAGGAGCTGATTATGGTATATCATGGACCGAGAAAAATCTCAATCAAACACAGTGGGCTGAAAATCGGATTAATTTATTATATGCACTTAAAACTAGCTACAACCAATGGCAGGAATCAAATACTTGATAGACAAGTTACGGTTAGAAGACATAACATGGATTTTAAAGGCAAGAAGTGACCTTATTAAACTTAATGGTAATAATTATCAGTTGAATGTTTCAGACTTATGTTCACTTTGTAATTTTATAGGCCGTTGTAATATTCTGAAAGTGTTTAGAATTTTACATTTTGGAAAATCTGTACTTAGTGCAATAGAGTAATCAATATTTTAGATGGCAGGACTGTAGGCAATCTATATCAAAATATATGAGAACATGAGTAAATTATAGAAACTTTTCAATAGCGGGCTTTAATCCTTAGGAATATTTAAATTGTAAAATTGTAATCTAAAATATTTATAGGCTAGGCGATTTTTGTGACCGATGTTTTGTTCTACCGTTTATTCCGATTTTTTGCAGATTTACAGATTTACAGATTTTTAAATTTTTCCTTTATTTTGAGTAAGTTGCATTTAAAGTTGCTACTAACATATACATAACATTATACATATGCAATGTGTGTTTTATTAAATTTGTTAATGTGTTTTTTAATCAGCTTGTTATCTTCATTTGATTTAAATTTCGAGCGCTAGTTTGTTTAAATAGCCTTTCGACTGACGTCATATTGTCAAAGTCGAATACAGATATATTTTTAACTAAATAATTTTTATAATTATGTACATATATATTTTTATATTTAAAACGAAAAAAATAAAGAATACCATTGCTACTATAAATTTGTTTATATATTTTAATTTATTTGTTGTTTGTTTCGAAATCCCATACACAATACATAAAATCTTATCATTTAAATACAGGATTAGTACCAGGCACATAGCAGTAAGGAAATTGAAAACTATGCATAACATCAATTAAAAATAATATTAAAAATATTTAATATAAGAATTAATTATTCAATAAACGAATAAAAATAGAAAACCAATTAATTATATAAATTAAAGAGGGCCTTTTAAAATTGCATTGTGTTGCTTATGAACTGCATGTTTGAAAGTAGCAAGTTCCAAAGACAAATTGAATTAATATAAATGTGTCATTCAGATGTTAATGTTCGATGTCTAATTGGTATGAAATCATTTGCTCTGCGGGATTTAGTTAACCATATTCTATTAAAAATATAAGAAGTTTATGTAAAAAAGTCTAGGTTCATATTTTTAGTAAATCACAGAAACTAACTTCATACATTTTTTTTTTAAATAGGTGTTATATGATCATACTTCTTCAGGCCGTAAACGTACTTTAGTACGACGTTATAAGTTACCTCCAATTTATTATAACTCGTAAAATCACAGCTCGCAAAACTTCACATCCCTATATCAAAGTTGACATTATATATATTTTTGCAAGTAATAACCGAATCTTAACTGGTGTAAAGTATTGTGTTTTCCGTCAGCTGTGTCATGTGATCAAGAGGATTAAATTCGGCTGTGCCGAATCTTTGACCTCGGTTTGAGTATTGATAATAAATGCAAACAAAATATTTGAAAAAGTAAACAATTTGTTAAACTTTATACCAAATTATTTCAGCAAATTCCTTGGTTTGATCCAGATTTTGTTTATTTTGTTTATTTCAACGAGAAAATGTCGTTTTCGTCTCTCTTACTATTTCGGATAAGAAACAAGACGTTTCGGTGTTTGCTTTTTGGTCATCGTGGTTGCTGATCACCTTGCATTTAGGTTATATACCTATATGCATGCGTTTCCGGTTATATGACATAAGCTCTCGTTTAATTTAGTTTAAGTTTTTGAAAATTAAATAGCTCGCCCTAACCTCCATTACGAAGGTAGTGGTTGTGTAGGGTGGCTATAGGCATTAAATCGTGCTAATTGGAGATGGCTGTATAGTTTCTTTTAATTGGCCAAATAATTCTTCATTGCGGCCGTATAGGTCGGATGGAGTAACAAAATAATAACCAAAAAAAAAAAATCTCTCAATTTTTTTTTGTTAAAATATTGCCATATTTGGAAAATATTTTTTTTTTACTTATTAAAAGGGAGTTTTCACAATTAGATTTTGTGGTAACACAAAATAACACAACACAATAGAAAATCTAACCCAGTGGTGCCAACTTTTGATTTTGAATTAAATTATGTTAATAAAATATATTTTCGTTTATTGACTCCAAATATTTACTACTACCTGCGAATTATTATTATCGAATATCAATTTTTTGAGTTTTACGTTGCATACCACGAAGTCAAATTTTGAAGTCATCAAGAACATTGGTTCAAATTAGGGATGCCAAACGCAAAAATCCAAATGTCCCAAAAAATTTAAATAAAATAATTTGTTATCTTTATTTTCTGAAAAACTTCAAATTTTCATCCAAAAAATTGTGAAAATTTTATCATTCTCATCAAATTGCGCTTTATTTATGTAACAATTTTTATTTTCGCAATTCTTAAATATCATTTGAGGTGTTTTAAACTTCATTGAATTTATATTAATGTTTTTTTATAATTATTATTAATTTTTTATTAATGAAAATCCTAATGTAACAAGATTTAAAATCTTATAAAACAACATTAGTCATAACAAATTAATTTTCAATAAGAAGAATGTAAGTATGTTTAATTTATAATTAAATTTAGAAGAATAATATAAAATAAAATATAATATAAAATATATAAATAATATAATAAAAATGTAAAAATAAAGTGTAAAAATATCCTGCACATCAGGTAAAAATTATATAGAAATTAAAATTAAATTAACTAAAGAAATTATACTGAAATGCTATTAATGCCTCCTGAATTGCAATATATATATATATGTATATTATTTTTTTTGATTTCTGTTGATTTTTTAAATGAAAACATATTTCGTGTTTTCTGAATTTCAATTTGTGTTTAAAAAATAAAATTTATATTTTAAAAATTCAATTGATGTCTTCTTAATTTCAAGTTATTATTGCCGATGTTTTAATATGATTTTCAGAAAATCAATTGATATTTTCTAATTTGTTGTTGGAAATCAGAATTCCAGTTTTTAGAATTGATATTTTCTTAAATCTGAATGGAAAATTTAAAAGGTGCAATTTTGTATTTATGTGAATAGTAATGCTTTAGCAATTATAAAAAATTTTAAAATAGTATATGTAATCGCAATCAAATATTTTGTAGTTAAAGCAGAATAATAATTTTATATAACTATATAGAACAGTTTTGAAAGCAAAAAACTCATAGCTTGTTCTTTACTCAGCTCTGTGTATACTTTTAACATTGTTGTGTTTGATATCTAATTGAAAATGTTGACATTCATGTTAAAGTAGTAATAACTATTGCAAAGATAATTAGAACAAAAATTGTGGCGCCATCTACTGTGGCATAGTCACGCTGAGCAAAATGATGTGACACTCTGTTAATGCAAAAGAAATTATTTTCCCTAAAACAAAATATCGCAGAATTTTATATAAATAAAATAATATAGCAATTTATTTCTAACATGCGGTTATTATGGATATACATGCATATATAGAATATATGTACATTATTTTACTATTTAATATATGTATGTATGTATGTATGTATATGTAAATATTACACACAAAAAATAGAACATCAAAAGTTAGTTATTGTTGTGTTTTCTTGAAATAAATTAATACATAAACTTTTTTTTCGGTAAATCTGCATTGTTTTTTTATTAACAACAGGTAGTTTGGCATTATTTGCTTTAGATGTTGGTGAATTTTTACACCCTTTATATCAGCTCGTAGTGTCTGCTTGTAGTCAAAATTTTGGATCGACCCAACCCGTGACCCAATCGATCTGAAACTCTGCAGGCGGGCTCGTGGCCATGACAAAAATGACCCTACAAATTTTTCTAGTGATGCCAAAACAATGGAAACTTTAAAATTTTTCTACCAGAGTTGATAAAAAATATGTACAAAGGGTTAGCTTTTATTGTATTATTACCACAACGACCACAAAAACAACAAGGCCAGCTATGACAACAATACAACGTTTAGAATGACAGCAAGAATAATACAGAAACATATATTTTTAATTTTTTTTACTTCTTCAGTGATTTCTCGGAACCTGTTACGCCCATTTTGATTATTTTTCAAACAGAAATCTTCTCATGATGTTAGTCAATCATTATCGCTAAAAAGGAGCGCCCCAGTTATCCTATTGATGGCGTGATCGTGACAAGAACAACATGAAAAATCATATTTTTTTCAAGACTTTTTTTTATCTATCAACTCCGCTTGTTCTAAGGGTCACAAATATATATATTTTATGGGTTACAAAAGTTTTTTTTCTATCTATTACAAACGGAATGACAAATTTATGTGTACCCTCTGCACACTGGGGTGGATGGTATAAAAATTATACCAAGATTCTTTGTGGTTCTTACAATCTCAATTGCTTGATTGTTTAGTATAACTTCCGTTTCAAAGATGATTTCTGGATTTTGGATTTATCACCAGACATTTAGAAAAATTAAGTCGTGCTTTGAAAATCAGGTAGCCGAAATCTGATCATATAGTAAACATTTGCAGAGCTCCCTTTCTGGAAATATAACAAAAACACCAAGACTGTCCACAGATTCTCCATTTAAACTCTTAACTCTCGTTGATAATAGATTTGATAATTTGCTTGGTCTCATAAAAACGATGTTTATAGAAAGTGAAGTTCGTTTAGAAAAAATATTTAACAAGAGATTCGATGAACTGAAGAGTGCCATCTTAGATATAAACCAATGTGTAACAAAACTCGAAACTGTCGCAGATGAAATTATTAGCATTAAGAGTGAGGTACAGAATTTAAAAACACAAATACAGCGACAGGAAAATTCTGTCGTCGCGTCAGATCTTCGTATTAATGGCATACGGTATAAAAAAGATGAAAACTTGTTTGAAGTATTTCAGGCAATATGTGACGTTTTAAATATTCCAACACCTGCCATTAAATCTCTATATCGTCTCCAGAACCACAATAACAAAGATAAAGATTTTTCTCATGATGCAGTGATTATGGTCAAACTCTGTTCCCCATACGACAAAAACTTAATATTGAAATGTCTCTCTAACTACCGTAAAGCGAACAAGACTGAACTGAAACTATCACATTTCGGCTTTGGTGGCGATCGCACCTTCTACGTCAATGAAAACTTGGCCACCACAAATCATAAAATACTTCGATCTGCAATTGAATTTAAAAAGAAATGGCTGATAAAAACAGCATACACTACTCGAGGCTTAGTATATATTAGATTCAATGGTAATGACGAACCAGTTAGAGCTGAGACTATTGAAGGACTAAACAATTTATTTCCTGATGGATGTTTTCCTGCCAACAACTGATGATTTGGTAATGGTTTTAATAGTAAATTGGTATTTCTGTCTTCATTTATTAATTCATCTATTAGTATTATTTTTACTATTTTTTATATACGTAACAAATTTGATATATTTTTTAGATTTTCTAACACTTTTTGTAAATTTCTTCCTTCTTTATCCTTGCGTTGCTTTTTTAATCCTTCATAATGATTTTGAACGGCGATAGTTTATCTTTCAGTTCCAAAGACGTAACTTATAATCTTATTCGTATTTTATGCAAACAGAGATCAGGTTTAAATATATGCCATATTAATGCGCAGAGTCTTAATAATAAGATTGATGAATTTAGGTTTATCTTTGAGAACTCAGGTGTGGATATAATATGTGTTTCGGAGACATGGTTCAATGAAAAAGTTGATGATAAAATGATTGGATTAACCGGATTCAAAATTTTTCGCTGTGATAGGAATACTCTTTGTGGTGGTGTAGCTATTTTTGTTAGAAAAGGCATTATGTGTAAATTTCATAGCAAATCTAAACCTCATGGAAAGGTTGAACATATATTTGTTGAAGTTTCGTCCCATGGAAAACAATTACTTGTTGGATGTGTTTATAGACCTAATAAAAGGATAGACCTTGATGTTTTTCAAAATATACTTGAAACTATAACTCTCAATTATGAAGATATTTTAATATGTGGGGATTTTAATTCAAACGTTATCAATGAGACTATTTTACTTGACATAATGCAATCAATTGGCCTTTCTCCAACTAACGTTACAGTTCCAACTCATTTTACTGCTACAAGTAACTCGTTACTTGATCTTTTCTTTGTCAGTAGCAAAAAGAAAGTCTTACTCTATGATCAGCTCTCAGCACCTTGTTTTTTAAAGCACGACTTAATTTTTCTATCATTTGACTTTAAAATGCAAGTGGTGGATGACGTTGTTACTTATTATGATTTTAAACAAATGGATCGAAACGCGATGTTATTCGAATTATCTAAAATCGATTGGGACTCCATTTACTACATGCCTTCGGTTGACAATCAGGTCAGTTTTTTAGAACAAAATTAGGCACATGTGTTCCACAAATCTGTACCTTTAAAAACAACAAAATACAATTACAAAAATAAACCCTGGTTCAATCAACAGATTAAGGATAAAATCTGTGAAAGGGCTAAAGCTTTTAAAAGTTGGAAACTGTTTAAAACAGATAATTTATATGACGAATATTCCAATGCTAGAAAACAAGTAAATAAAATGATAAAAACTGCTAAATCTGCATACTACTCTAGCCTATTTATTTCTGCTGCACACTCTAAAAAAACGTGGAAACTCCTACGAGAAATTGGTGTCGGCAAATGTAAGGAAATTGTCAATTCTGACATAAATGTTGATTCGCTTAACGAATCTTTTACAAATATCCCTGACCCCCATAAACGATGGATATTATACCCGCAATACTGATATTAGTTCAACTTTATCGGAAAATGCTTTTTGTTTTCAATGCGTAAACCAACTGGAAGTACTTTCCACATGCCAAGCTGTGAAATCTAATGCTGTTGGTTCTGATAATATATATACCAGATTCTTAAAGGAAATTATCCCTCAACTGCTACCTCAAATTACCCATATTTTTAACACTATTATCACAAAAAGTGTATTTCTTCAAAGTTGGAAAAATGCTAAAATTTTACCTGTTCCTAAATCAAATAAAGAATATCGTCCCATTGCTATCCTACCATACTTGTCTAAAGTGCTTGAAAGGTTATTGCATCAGCAAATTGGAAAACATGTCAAGAATATGGGCCTACTCTCAGACAGACAATCAGGCTTTCGTCCTAAATATAGCTGCATAACTGCACTCATTGATGTGTCTGAAGATATTCATGGGTATATTGATAGTGGTAACATTGCATTTCTAGTGCTCTTAGATCACTCGAAGGCATTTGATACTGTGAATCATGAAATACTCTGCATGAAGCTAAGAACTTTTTTTGGTTTCTCTCCTTCCGCAACTCGTCTTATAACGTCTTATTTAGAAAATCGACAACAATACGTTAACGCCAATAATAAAATATCAAATGTGCTTCCAGTAAAAAAGGGCGTTCCGCAAGGTTCGATTCTAGGACCACTTCTTTTCACTATATATATAAATGATTTGCCTAGGCAACGTTCGTATTGTAAAGTTCATATGTATGCTGATGATGTGCAACTTTATGTTTGTAGTCGTTTCGATGAACCAAATAACTGTGTTGCGAACCTAAATGTGGATCTTAATCGAGTTTACTTATGGGCTCTGACAAATGGGCTATGTCTCAATCCTTCAAAGTCCAAATGCATCGTTATAACTCGAAGATCAGTGCCTTCCCTTGTTATACCAGATATTATGCTTAACCGTCAAATTATTGAAATTACACAAAAAACCAAAAATCTTGGAATTATTTTCAATAAAACTCTCACCTGGTCTGATCATATAAATGTCGTTTCGGGAAAAACGTATTCAATGCTTCGATAACTGTGGAAACCTCAACATCTTACACCAGTCCATGTACGAGTTCTACTTGCAAAAACCTATCTAATTCCAACTTTGTTGTACGGATGCGAACTATTTGCTAGCTGTGATTCTATAAGCTCTAGGAAATTAACAACTACGTTTTATTCTATATTGAGATACATCTACAATTTGAAAAGATCATCCCACATAACACCGTATGCACGAAAACTTTACGGTGTGAATTTATGCGATCTCTTGAACATACGATCATTGATACTGATGCAGAAGATTATATTTACACGTGAGCCTACATATCTTTTTAATCGAATATCCTTTTCTAATTCAAGAAGAAATAATTCTATAATTCAAATAAGACATAAAAGTTTGGTCTCTGAATGGCAGTTCTATATACACTGCATACGTCTTTGGAACTTGCTACCGCCAACATTACAATATTTAAGCAACGCAGGACATTTTAGGAAACAAGTTTTCAAATTTTTCAATACCACTTAAATATTGTTTAAACTTTGCTTTGTTTTGAATGTATGTATGTAAAATAAATTTTGTTATCTTATTTTATACAAATTATAAACTATGTTATATTTTCCTTAAATACTGTATCACATTATACCGATCCTGAACTTTAATTATAAGACTCTTAGTCTTGTTGTGCAGGAAACCAAATAAATAAATAAATAAATATAGTAAAACTTGTTCTTTATAGCCAACATATATTATGTCCAATAGCGTGCTTTCTGTAGCTAAAAATGGGTTGGAAGTGTTGTATTTGTTGGATAAAATCTAACTGTTTCCATATTGCTTACTAAATAGTTTTCTACTAGCAGATTTGAGTTGAAATCGCCACATATAACTTTATCTTCAAATTTTATTGTTACATGCCCCGAATATTAACTTTGTATGGAAGTGCCACTATCACTGATCATCACTTAGTATCTGTGAAAAGTGCCAAGGATTTCCCTTTCTTGGTACAACAGTTAAATGCTATTATATATTTACTCTGTATGGCCGGTGCAACACCCATTGCTCCAATGATGCCCATTGTTTGTTAGACTAATCACATAAATAATTCGAGCTCATGTAAAATACAAGACTCTCACTACTTACAGTACTTGAGATATGACTTTTTATATTTACTTTGTATGAGAGGTGCCACGCCCATTGGTCTGACCCTGTAGATTTTTTTTCCGACTACTCACATTAATAATACATGACCTCAGACAAATTTGAAAAGCTTTCTCTGTCATGATATTGAAATTGAATTATAATATTTAAGTATCACTTTGTATCACTTTTATATCATAAAAATTTATAGCCTATGTTCATCCCTAAGCTCCATTCGAAATATTTGAATCAACGTTTTTAAAATAAGATGAGTAGTTAGCGAGATTACCTCCTATAAACAAACACACTTGAGCTTTTTATTAAATTATTATAGAAGTAAAGGTTGAGTTTAAGACACAGGCGAAGGTTATCAAAGATTTAGCATAGCCGAAATTAACATTCTTACTTATTTTCGTGAAAAATATAAACTATGTGGAAACTAAAAAAAATATATATCACCTCTTTTCAAAATTATTTTTAAAAGCTTTTTGTTAAATTGGATCAGACAAGCCCTGTTAGAACCCTGCCTTTGGAGTTTTTTTAGTGCATTTAAACTACATTAAATTAATTAATTTCGCAATTATTACCCATAAATCACCATTTTAAAGTTATTAACTGATTTTACTAACTTTTTCAATTATACTTGTAATAATACATACCCATAAAAATCAATTAATTAATCATAAAAACACACAAGCAGTTAAAATTCAAAATGGATGTGAATGCAAAATAGCATGGCCTAAAAATTGAATAGTTTAAGTAATCAAAATTCCAAATTCTAAAATTTCTTGAACAAAATCTATTTCGACATCAAATTAGCAAAACTTATATATATTTATATTTTGAAATTCTACTGTTACATGCTTTTAATTATGACAACGACTATTTGCGGCCCACTTTACTGAATATGTATTTATGCGTGCTGAATCATCATACCCTTTATACAGATTGCTTGCGTTCAAAACTTTTTCTGTTACATCAGCAAAAACAAACTGAAACTAGCAGAGCTTAAACGACAAATATTTAAACACATGTAAACTTTCAGCTATCGAAATATATTAAAAACTAATTGCATTACATTAAAAGTACAGTTAAAAGTCAATAACCATCAAAATTATGTTGCTAAACTCAAACAAACACAGGAAGAAGTTTAATAACACTGGTCTACAAATTAGAAAAAAAAATTGACTGCAGAAACGAATCATGTTTTTTAACTAATCTGGATGTGCTGAGTTCGAGATTGTGCTATCACATCTTATTCACTTTTTATCGCATGCTGGCAATATTGTAAAACAGTCAATACTGACACTACAATTTCACAACTATTAATTTGACAGAAGCCCACATTCATTCTAAATCTTCATTATAGTAGCGTTTAAGCATGTCAGGGAGATCGTGTGTTACTGATTCAAGTTATTTTTGCTTTATATGTGGTGAATATTTGGTTGGAAAAAAAGGATATGCAATATCATAATCACTAATTTATGCATTATTTTGGTTTTGATGTCAGAAAATTGGACAAACCGTGGACACCGACAATGTCTTGCAATAGCTGCAGAACTGTTTTATACAAGTGGTCAAATGGCAAGAAGATCTATTTCGATTTTTCAATTCCAGTACTTTGGAGAGAGTCAAGTAACC
Organism: Cordilura impudica; assembly: GCA_963682025.1. NCBI lineage: Eukaryota > Metazoa > Arthropoda > Insecta > Diptera > Scathophagidae > Cordilura > Cordilura impudica. The sequence continues at coordinate 231,188 of CAVMKG010000096.1, forward strand.
ACCAAACCGATTGTTATTTCTGTTTAACAAAAGTGGCTCGATTCAATATGAAGAATCGAAAAACTAATACTTACACGAATGTCCCATTGGTTTCCAAACCAGTTCAACGTCCACTAAATGATCCACTACCAGTCATTCCTAGTGCTACGTGCAGTGAGTCCTAAACATTTTTCACCTGCAGTGGTAGTTTGTATGAGGCTGATGATGAACGCCATTTAGTTACTCAAGCTGAACCGAATGATCTTATTCGGGATGTATATTTAACGAAGCAAGACGGAGGATTACTAGCATCACGCATGCAGCAGTGGAAACATCTTGCAGATGGGACAAAAGTAAGAATATATAGAGATAGAAGCTTGGAATTGGCTGCATATTTTGAAAAGAAACACTCAATTTTATATTGTATTGATGTTGATGGTTTATTTCAAAAAATGAAGCAGCCATATGACAAAACTGAATGGATATTATTTATTGATGGCTCTAAGTACAGGTTAAATGCTCTTCTTTTGCATAATGGGAATGAAAAATAGTCCTTACCAATTGCTCATGCCATTAATACAAAGGGAAATTACGAATCAATGACTGAAAATTTGACAATACTCAAATACACGATCATAAATGGAAGATCTGTGGTGACCTTAAGGTGCGAGATTTAAATTTCTTTTATATCTATACTTCTATACTAATATTATAAAGAAGTAATGTGTGTTTGTTTGTTTGTTTGTTTGTTTGTAGGAGGTAATCTCCGTAACTAGCCATCTGATCTTCCTGAAATTTTCACAGAGTCTTACTACGGATATGGGAAGTGCTATAGGCTATAATTTTTTCAATATTTTTAGTGGGCGCGGCACCTCCCACACAAAGTAAATTTTTAATATCATATACATATATTGAGAATTATGAGAGGGAGAGCTTTGCAAATGTGTGTGGGGTCACCTATTGTTAATATTAGTAGCCACGCCGGAAATGGGCGGGATCGGAGAAGTGGGCGTGGTACCTCCCATACAAGTAATAATTCAATGTTATATATCTCGAGAATTGAGACAGAGAGAGCTTTTAAAATTTGTCTGATGGCACCTATTATTAATGTGAGTAGTCGGACAAAAAATGGGCGGTATCGCACCAATAGGCGTAGCACCTGCCATACAAATTAAATATAAAATGCCATATATCTGGAGTACTGTTATAGTGAGAGTCTTGGGACTTTGTGTGAACCCATAAGTTATTCATATGATTAGTTAGACAAACAATGGGCGTGATCGGAGCAGTGGACGTGGCACCGCCCGTACAAAGTAAATATATGATATCATATAACTGGTGTACTAAAAAAGGGAATCTTTGCAATTTGCACGAGCCCATCAGATCTTAGTATGAGTAGTCAGACAAAAAATTTGTGGGTTCACACCAATGGATGTGGAACTCCCCATGCAAAGTAACTTTTTAAAGTCATATATCTGGAGTACTGTAAAAGACAGAGCTTAATGGCTTTGCGTGAGCCCATAGGTTCTTTGTATGATTAGTAGAAAAAAAAATGGGCGTGATCGAAGCAGTGGGCATAGCACCGCGCATGCAAAGTAGATATCTAATATCATATAACTGGGAAAGACTCGAAATTTTGCACGAGTCCATCAGATATTAATGTGAGCAGTCCGATAAAAATTGGGCGGGATGGGATAAGTGGGCGTGGCACCTCCTATATAAAAAAATATGATGTACTACGAAAGCAACAGTCTTTTAACAAGTACATTTGTTATCAATGTGATTTGTCGTGGAAAATATATCGTCAAAATCAAAATCGCCAAACCCAAAAATCGCGAAAAATAAAAATCGCCCAAAAACAAAAATTTTCAAAATCAAAAATGGGCGAAATCAGAAATCACTAAAAATAAAAATTGCCAAGTGATATTTTAAGTTCAAGGCCAATTGTTGAGTGTTGCCAGATCTAATTTGGAAAATCCGTGTTCTTCTCATGGGCAGCTACATGTACCTCCAGGGCAGGAAGGCCGAAAAATCTGATAATTGTTGTACCGAATTAAAAAAGCAAAAATCATTTTATATCAGCAAGTATCAAAATAAAAGAATCTATATTAATAATCTATACTTAGCATAATAAAGAGGTAATGTGTTTGTTTGTTTGTAGGAGGTAATCTCCGTAACGACTTATCTGATCTTCCTGATATTTTAGTGGGCATGGCACCTCCCATACAAAGTAAATTTTTAATATCATATATACTAAGTACTATGATAGAGAGAGCTTTGAAAATTTATCTCAGGTCGTCTATTATTAACGCGAGTATTCAGACAAAAAATGGGCGGGATTGGACAAATGCGCATCGCACCCCTATACAAACTTAATATTAAATGTGATATATCTGAATTACTTTATTAGTGAGAGCCTTGGGACTTTTCGTGAGCCCTTTCATAAGGATTCGGAAGGGGGGGACGGGGGAGGGTGTAGCGAAGCACACCGGGTTACATCTAGTATATAGTATTATTATGAAATTAGTCTGTTTCAGGTCATTGGTTTGTTGACTGGTATGCAAGGAGGTTTCACAAAATATTGTTGTTTCCTTTGTCTATTTGATAGTTGCGCTAGATGTTATCGTTACGCCAGAACAGAGTTGCCAAAAAGAACTGAGTATTCACCAGGAAAATAAAACATTTCAAATAAACTATTAATTGATCCAAATGACGTTCTTCTTTCGCCGCTGTACATAAAATTGGATCTTTTCAAGAACTTTGTCAAGGCTCTGGACAAAGATGGTGCAGCATTTAAGTATCTGTTAGCGATTTTTCCTTAATTTCATGTGCCAAAATCAAAGAAGGCATATTTGTTGGCCCACAGATTAGGAAGCCATTGAATGATAACAATTTTTCACAATGTTTATTGGTGAAAGAATATGCAGCCTGGAAATCTTTCAAGAGCATCCTGGACAGTTTTCTTGGAAAGAATAAGAGTGAAAACTACGGACAAATTGTTGCTGAATTATTGAAAAATTATCACGAACTAGCTGCACGAATGTCACTCAAAATGTGTTTTCTTCATTCGCCTTTAGATTTTTCTCCACATAACCTAGTTGCTGTGAGCGACGAATAATGGGAGCGTACTCACCAAGATTTAATGATAAGTATGCTGGGAGACTATTTCTGGATTCTAATATGTGAAACCGAACCAACAAAATACAACCGACGCACTGTGGTCAATATTTTGAGATAGCGGCCAAAACTCCTTTTGGTTTTTGTTCTCCGATTTTAAAGTTATTAGACTCATATGAAAGTAGGCAGTAGTAGACCTCAGGAGCCAAAAAATTAGAACTCTATTTCAACTATTTCACTGAGAACAGGGTGGTCCAAAATGGGCTTTTTCAGAATTTAGTAAATTTATGATATTTTTAGTTAATTTTTAAAGTTTAAATGATCATAACTTTTTTGTTTTTCAAGATTTTTGGACGAAATAAATTTTGTGTTGTAACTTAACTTATTTCCTATTACTGGTAAAAAAAAATTGAAGCTCTACTGTTTTCAGAAATTTCCTACTTCATAGAGCTGAGTCAAAACACAAATTTACTAATTTGTAGTACTAACTCTCCCCTACATTCCTATATATACATGTCCATGCATCGGGACTGCACTTTTTGAGCTACAGCAATTTTTCTGACCCAAGGTAAGATATTCGTTACAAATGCACGTCATATTTTTTGAGAAGTTATTTGTATGTGAAAGTGGCTATTATGCATATATTTTGATGAAATTTTTTACAAGAGCTCTTATTGACCCAAAAAATAATTCTGTTGAAATTAGGAGAAGTCGGCCCATATTTGGACCTAGTCCACATAGAAGGGTGTATCAAAATTTTGACAAAAATGACAATAGAACTCTCAAATTATGTGGTATCTGGCAATTCATTTGGAAAAGGTAAAAAAGATTTTATTGCCATCTAATATTACACAACTTAAATACGTGAAAATTGCAAATAAATTTAAAACCAATGGAAATAACTGGTAAAACCAACTACCTGTTATATTATGTTTCAAAGAGGTAAAAAAGATCATGTTGAAACTTCGAGCAATAGTATATTAATCCATGCATTCATTTTTTTTCTTCATTATTGTTTAAACAATGGCTAAATTCAGTTATAGTGTTCTATCTGATATATATTTTGAACGGAAAGATGAAAATGACATTATTTTACATATAATGAATAATCCATTCTTCAAAATATGCGACAAACAAGAAATTAAAATTCATAACTTAAAAATAAAAAACTTTTTAAATACTTTAAGAAAACGGTACAATCAATGTTCCAGAAACAAGAAATTGTTTTACTCACGCAACCAAGAATGGCTAAGAAATAAACTTATTTTTAAAAAGCCATCAGTAACTACCACGGAAACTGGAAAAGGTGGTCGACCAGCAAAGCCAATTGATAATTGTAGTGAAAGATCACGAAGACGCAAGCTTAAACATATCAATGAAGAAGTTTCTTGTAGCATCATAAAGGATTCATTTCTGCATCAAATTCAACCATCGAAAACTAAAATGGGTAAAATTGCTATCGTTGAAAAAATAATGGAAGCAAGCCCCAGACGCACAAAAAGGATTTTAGAAATATGCCGACACCAACTGAAGAAAATAAATTTACTCCAGAAGAAGCATTTGCACTATTTTTGGATTTGAAAATGACTAAAAACCAATATACAGAATTGCGGAAGCGAACCAATGAAAAAAATTATGGAATTTTTCCATCATATCGAGATATAGTTTCTGCCAAAAAAGATTGCTTACCTTCACCAACTGCTATTAGTGTAACTTCAAGTTCAGCAGAAATAAAATTGCAGGATCTTCTTGAACACACTGCAGAACGATTATTAAAGACATTTGATGCTGACTATTTAAAGAGGTTTAAAAATTGCAGCATGACTTTAATTTCTAAATGGGGATGTGATGGGTCCTCTGGCCAGAAACAATACAAACAATGTAATGCGGAAAATTCATCAGATGCCAATTTATTCATGATTTCTTTCATTCCATTACGTTTAACAAAAACTTATATTGGTTCGGAGCCGTCAACTAGTAGAGCTGCAGAGTTAGATGTATGGAAGAATGAAATTCCCTCGTCAACAAAATTTTGTAGACCAATAAAGTTTGCTTACAAAAAGGAGACTCAAGATGTCATAGATGAAGAAGTTCGAAAAATAAATGAACAAATTAAAGAACTTCAACCAGTAACATTTAAATTTGATGACCAAGACATTGAAGTAAATTTTAAAATGTGTCTCACAATGATTGATGGAAAAGTTGCACAAGCTTTAACCAAAACAAAGTCATCGTCGAGCTGCACCATATGCCAAAAAACATCAAGTCAATTGAGCCAACCACCAACACAAGACGATAGTTTTAATGAAGCATATGAATTTGGAATTTCACCTCTTCATGCTAGAATTCGTTTTATGGAGCATATTCTTAAATTGGGATACGATTTGGAATTTGGCCCGTTGGGCGAAACAGTGAGAAACAACAAAGAAAATTTGGAAAAAAGAAAGGAAAAAAAAAAGATATTCAAGAAAAATACCGTGAGATAGGCCTTATAATTGACCAGCCAAAGCAAGGAGAAGGAAATTCTAATGATGGAAACACAGAAAGGAGATTTTTTTCCGATCCAGAAACTGCAGCTTCTATAACTGGAGTAGATTATGATTTAATACGACGATTCCAAATCATATTACAAGTTATAGCATGTAGCAAAAAGATAGATGCAAAAAAATTTGGTCAGTATGCTAATGGGACAGCAACCCTTTATAACCAAAAATATTCTTGGAGACATATGCCAACCACAGTTCACAAAATTTTGTTCCATGGGGAACAAATAATTCAGCACAATATGCTTCCAATTGGAGATCTCTCAGAAGAAGCCCAAGAAAAAAGGAACAAAGACTACAGATTCTTTCGCGAGCACAATACAAGAAAAATTTCCACATATTGTACTAATGAAGATCTTATTAATATTTTGTTGTGCACATCAGACCCATATATGTCCAGTATTCGACAAAAATGGAAATCAACCTCATTAGAGTTAGATGAAGAAGCTAAACAACTACTGCAAAATGAAAATCAAAGCTATTTGGAAGAAATTTTTACTAATATTGTTTAATTAATACTAGTTTAAAGATTATAATTTGTTTCTAATTTTAGTATAAATTTTTACTAATACATTTAAATAAAATATATGTGCACTTTAAATCAATAGTAAAAGTTTACTTAAAATTTTATTGATGTTGTGTTCTGTATATAATATATCCAAATGGTACTGATATTGTTGGGAATTTCAGTGTTATTTTTCAGTTTAATCCTCACAAGAATTAGCTTTCTTCCAAAAAAACCAACCTTTGGCCCCTGTGAATATTGAGACTAAATAAATGTCAGGGGCCAAATGTTGGCATTTTCTGACCAAAATGAAGTTTAGGAATAATAAATAAGCATTGGTTGTAAAATACGATTGAAGAAAATAAGAAATTATAAAAAAAATACCTATTTAAAATGTCAAAATATTCAACTTTTACATGGAAACTCAACAAAAAATTAAAATGCATTTTTAACTCCAAATGACTGACGTTCCTATCAGTCGATTTTTACGTTTGAACACGCAAATTGAAGCTTAAAGTCCCTCCTATTGAACAAAACAAATTGCGTAAAAAAATACCAATCCGGTCAAAAGTTATAGAGTTTTGACCGCTATCTCGCGAAATTGACCACTGTGCGACGTTCAAATAACGCCATTCACTTTTGAAAATTCATTGATTTTTAAATAAACTAAAGGTGCGTTCAGACTACGCAAATATTTGACCAAATAAACGTAACCCCTAATTTTATGAAAGTTTTATTCAATCTTACATGATATATAAAAGACAAAATTAAGTTATGTTTTATTACATTAGTAATATTTAATATATTTAACTATATTCTATATCATATATTGTATAACTTAATGAAAATTATACAAGGAAAATTATACATTATTTAGGGGCTACGCTTATTTGGTCAAATATTTGCGTAGTCTGAACGCACCTTAATGATTTTGTATGTAAAAAACGAATAAAAATATTTTATTTGTATCTCGAAACCCGGACGTGATAGGGCAAAACCAATTACACATTCGAATTCATCCCACCAAATTTCCCTAAGAAAGATATGTGGTTGCTCCAGCCCAAAACCTTGTTATACCCTATACCACTATGTGGTTTGGGTATAATGACTTTGTGCTGCTGTTTGTAACAACCAAAAATATTTGACCTACACCCATCTTTAATTATACCGATCGAATCAGAATCACTAACTGATTCGATTTAACGATGTCCGTCCGTCCGTCCGTCCGTCCGTCTGTGTGTCCATGTAAAGTTTGTAATCAAACTGCAGGTCGCAAATATGAATATATTTTGATGAAATTTGGAATTTGATCTTTTATCGGCCATGGGATGAACGCTATTGAAATTGGTGAGAATCGGTCCATATTCAGACCTAGCCCCCATACAAATGACCCCTATGAAATCAACATATATTGCCATAAGATCCAAATTATCATACAAATCTTAGTCAAATTGGGTTTGTACGTATACATTAGATCCATTAATCGGTAGTCCAAAAATGATCCCTATTGGATAACTCTTAGTAATAGGCCCCATATAGAGCTGCTTCCCGATCTTCACTTAAATCTATCAAAAAACAAAATTATTGCACTAATTCTTCTCAAATTTAGTTTGTATATAGTTTTGTAAAATACAAGAGACTTTACCAAACATGGCCAGGATCGGTCCAATTTTGGGTCTAGTCCCCATATAGATATAGCATCCGATATGAACTTTTTCTTATTTGTAGCCGAAAAAATTAATAAAAATCCCACTCAAATTTGGTTTATGCTTATTTTCTATATCCAGTTAGTTGGGCCTGAGAGATAGGGTCTCTAAACGCATGGTATAGGGTATCATATAGTCGGTCTCGACCGAATATAATTTTCTTACTTGTTTTTTAATGTACTTGTAGACGGGAATAACGAAACTTCTCTAACATAAAAACTAAAATATATAAAAATAAAATTTAATGATAGATTTTTTCATTGATGAGGAAACTATTAAAGAATTAATACAAAAGAGATTAGTTAAAGAAAAATATTCGATCTCGAGCATACGTTCAATTTCAGTTGCGTAAAAAGGCGGCTTGGGATGCCACCAAATGATTCAGCTTTTTAAACTCTTTCTTTGAATTCATTCGCCCTTATCATTTCCCCATATCCGATCGCTCTGAAACTTTGTACGTAGACTTGGTGTGGCCAGAGATTATTTTTAAGATAGTCACACATAGTCACGCTTAGTCACACACTGTCACGGAGTGATTTAACTCCCATTTCCCCTCATCCAATTAATCCGAAACTTGGTCCACACACTTGTTATCACCAAATATTAACTTAAAGATAGTCACGCATAGTCACGCACAGTAGCGGAGTCATTAAAACTTCACTTCCCCTCATCCGATCGAACTTTGTCCATAGTCTTGGTGGGACCAAAGATTAATTTCAAAATAGTCACGCAAAGTCACGCACAGGCACGATGAGATTAAAAACTCATATGCATAAAGAGAAAAAGAGTTTTGATAAAAACTTTGCTTTTATGGTTTAGATTATTAATTGCCGATTTCGTATGTTTTAGTATTCGTTTTCTAAAGTAAACAAGGAAGAGTGTTAAATTCGGCTATGTCGAGTCTTTATTATTTAATCTGCCACGGTTTTACCCCTAAAATTTTAACTTTTAATAACACTATTTATAAACAAAATTTCTGATAAAGTAAACAATTTTATAAACTGGATACTAAATTCAGTAATACACGCTAAATTTTTAGCACTTTTTAGTGATGTCCCCATATGCTACGATATATGTTGGTACTGTGATGGCTGATTTACTTAATTTTTAATAACAACCTGCTTGAAATAATAGCAAACCATATTACGGTAACTTTGTCCGGGTAAATGATTTATTCTGAGCGTCAAAAGAGAGTAAACACCTTGGTAACTAAAATTTAAAGTCTTATTAAAATAAAGTAATTAACAGTAAATCAAAAATTAGTATAAGGAATTTAAGAATTATCTAATAGTACCTAAACTCAATCAAAACATTAAACAAATGTAATACAAAACAGAAATAAATTCAGTTAATTTAGGAAACGAAAAAATTTTACGCGTCAAAAAAAAATAAATGTGAGTTTGATCACAGGGGAGATGTGTAAACATCTACACCTTTTCCAATTGTATTTCAGATATTATCAAATGTATTTCTTTACTTTTTAATTCTGAATTTCAATAGATACTTTCTGAAGTTCAATTGATATTTTCTGAAATACATTTGATAATTGCTGAAATACATTTGATGATTTCGGAAATACAGTTGATATTTTCTGAAAAACATTTGATAATTTCTGAAACTCAATTGATATTTTCTGAAATACAAACGATACTTTCTGAAAATCAATTGAAGTTTTCTGGAATACAAGTTGATAAGGTGTAGTAATTAAAAAAACACCTAAGTTTATTTTTGACTTCTTCAAAGTTTTCGTAGTATATATACAATTGAATATATAAAACAAGTAAGAAAATTATAGTCGGTCTAGACCCGACTATACGATATCCTATACCATGCGCTTAGGTCTAACTAATTAGATATAGAAAAAAGTATAAACTCAATTTGAGTGGCATTGTTATTGATATTTTTTTGCCGCAGATATGAAAAAGTTCATATCAGATATCATATCTATATGGGGACTCGATCGAAAAATAGACCGACCCTGACCATATTTGGCAAAGTCACTTATATTTTCAAAAAATATATACAAACCAAATTTGAGAAAAATAAGTGCAATATTATTTTTTTGATAGATTTTAGTGATCGGGAATCAGCTCTATATGGGGCCTATGAATAAGAATTGTTCTATGGGGATTATTTTTGTACTACTGATTAATGGATATAATAAACACATAAAAGCCTATTTGGCTGAGATCTATATGATAATGTGGATCTTATGGCAATTTATGTCATTTATGTCAATTTATTTATTTATTTCATAGAGGTCATTTGTATGGAGACTAGGTCTGAACATGGACCAACAGCGTTCATCCTATGGCCGATAAAAGCTTATATACCAAATTTCATTAAAATATATTCACAATCAACGACAAAGAGATCAAATATTTGCAGAAGTCAATCCTCTTACCTTATTATCCCAACCCTCACCCCATTCCATCAAACAATTAATTACATTTTTAAAAAGTATTAAAACATTTAAAGTCATTTAGAAAAAAAAAAAATTTTTTTTTAAATTTTAGATTATTTTAGTACCTTTATACTGAAAAATTTTTGTATCCACAATATAGCTTAAGGGCTAGTTGCTCTAGCTTTTATATTACATTTAGTTTGTTTACATTAATATATTCCATAAATCTTTAATAAATAAATATTCACATTTGCGATCTGTAGTTCGATTACAAAATTTACACGGACACACAGACGGACGGACGTACGGACGGACATCGCTAAATCGGCTCAGAAAGTGATTCTGAGTCGATCGGTATAATAAAAGATGGGTCTAGGATAAATATTTTTGGTAGTTATAAACAGCAGCACAAAGTCATTATACCCAAACCACTGATTGACCTGAATTTTTTTTTGGGCATTTTGATGGGTGAGAGCGCAAGGAATTCAACTACTACTTTATTAGATAAAATAATTTTTTAACAAAATTGGTGTTAAAAGTTGTTTTAATACATATTCGCGAGCAACAAGCAGATAATTGCAGAAAAGATATATCACATTGGATTACTTTGATCACAGGAGCACTGAAGGATTAAATAAATAAAAATCAACCGAATTATTTTTCTTAAATTCTATATAGTGGTTTCATCGAGTTTAATAGAAAAACTCGTTTTCGGTATTTTTTATTTAAAAATATCTTAAAATCCAAAGCTGGCCTTGCCAAATGATGGGTTAACGTTCTCGGATTTATCCCAAAATTTAGGAACGGAAGTTCTACACATTTTGTTATTATATCTTAAGCGTCGCATCTAAAAATTCAACTTCACTTACAAATTATTTGAATTTTTTGAATAGATTGTCTTTTATCAGCTTGGGGTCATATGTGACCCCAATTCCAAAAGGGTTAATGGGGTCACATTAATTTTTTCCAAAACCCTTGGCTATTCAGATAAAATATTTAGAACTAAAAAAGCGATGAATTTTTGATACAAAGTATTTAGAAAGAATATATTTACAGAATATTTTACAAAATTCAATTTTTCTCGAAATCCGCAAAAATAAACTTGTCAAAAAGATTGCGGTATAGGGATGTACTTAAAAATTCACACAGTTAATCTGTAGCATGGACTTAACAAAACTTTAAGTTGCCGGATCCATTTCTTTAAATTCTGTTTAAGAAAAATTTTTAAAACTTGAAAAAGTTTTCAAAATTTTATCGAAAAAATTTCCCATTTTCGGTCTCAACGCGCAATAGGTTAACAACGTGATAATGAAACAATACTTCATATCAGGGTCCCTAAAAGTATAGAGACCAGAAAAAAAGATAATAGCTTTAATCAATTTCTCAAAGTTGAAAAAAATGCCATCAAATGTCATGACCTAGTTTTTTTTGACACAAAAGTGGTCTGGGGAATTTGCTATTTCTTGGCGAGGTTTTATTCGATTTAGAAGTTTTATAGCTTTTTAAAAGGATAATTTAATACTGATCCCGAATTATATAACAACTTGTCGGAAAAATTAAAGTATAGAACGAAATTTTCGTAAAATCTGAAAAAAGTCATATTTTTCCCATATAAACACTAAAAATCGCCCAAGTGACAAGGAAAATCGTATCATAGGGATCAAAATAAGAAACTTTGCCCGAGGCACCATACCTCAAAATGAATTCTGATGTCCCGACTTTTGACCTGTCTGTCTGTCTATTTAAAATTTGATATTTCTCTAAATTATTGACTCTAGTCTTCTTGGGACAGGAAACTAAATTTTGAATCATCTGTGTTGGAATTTGGATCCGTACTTCCCAGTGGGCCTAAATTAAATTATTTTTGGTTCTTATATATCTTTATTCAACTTTTCTGTTTAAATGATCCAAGGGATATTCCATTGGATTAATATCCGAAGACTGGAGAGGAGTTTCAAACCATTGGTATGTTATAAAGTTATCCCAAGTTATCCATTGACAAATTAAAAATTGTAAATACTATATACACGTCATGTTTTACATTAATCTCTAGCTTTGACGTTTCCTGAATCTAGTAACCGATTCTAATATAAGAAAAAAAAAGGTTTACGAATAAAGTGTTCGAAAATAAATGCGCCAACAAAAAAAAAATAAATAAAAAATAATAATAATTTTAGATAATTTACATCACTAGTTACTTATTATTCAGTATAAGATCTAGTGTATTTTTTTAATAATAGAAAGTATAATAATTTTGCAATGTAAAAGAAATATGGAGAAAAAGACTGCGTTCGATGGAGTAGCCATTTTCGAATATACTAACTCTCTGAATTCAAGTAAAAGGCAGAAGGATGCTGAAGATGAACGAGTCGCATTGTTCGAAAGTGGCTACGGAGGCGATTCGGAAAGTGCTTAGCCTAGCATAGAAAACGCGGTACAAACAGAAAAAACTTAAGCGTTTTGGAAAGATCCATCTGTGTTATGAACACACGTTAAATTTCGTTTCGATCTGGCAACTCCGTTATATAGAAACAGTTGTTCAAAGAAGACGCATCCGTAATTTTTTTACAATAGAAAAATTATAAATTCGTGATGTCATTAAATATTTGTATAAAAAAGTTTATCGGGACAAGAAATTTATAGTGATATGGTATATGTATTAGGTGAAAGTGCTCCTTCAATTGCAATAGTAAAAAATTGGGTTGCCGAAAAAGCTTCCTGCAAGCTGGGTGCCGCATTTGTTAACAGTCAACCAAAAACGCTTAACAATGAAAATTTCTCAAGCTTCTTTGAATCGTTTTAAGTAAAATGTAATGGATTTTAAGCATCGTTTCATAACTGTTGATGAGGCATGGATCCACCACTTTACTCCAGAGACAAAAGAACAATCCAAACAATGGACGGAAGCTGGAGGAAGAGCCGCAAAGAAGGCAAAAACAATTCAATCGGCTGGTAAGGTTATGGCAACGGTTTTTGGGGCTTCAGAGGTATTTTATTGATCGACTATCTGCAAAAGGGTAAAACAATAAATTCAGAGTATTATTGCAACCTTTTGGATCAACTAAATGTAAAAATTCGAGAAAAACGTCCTTGCTTACAAAAAAAGAAAATAATTTTCATCAAGACAACGCACCAGCGCATAAGAGTGTTTTAACAATTGCTAAAATCAACGAATTAAAGAACGGGTGTCTTGACCTCCCACCTTGTTCTCCTGATTTAACTCCCAGTGACTTTTACTTTTTCCGAAATCTAGCTGGCAAGCGTTTTACCTCAAATGAAAATGCAATTACAGCTGTAACAACTATTTTGAAGATCTTGAGGGAAACTATTTTAATCAAAAGATAGAATTGTTAGATAAATGCTGGGCTAAGTGTACTGAAGTTTCAGGAGATTATATAGAAAAAAAAATCATGTGATTCCGATCACAGGGGAGATGTGTAAACATCTGGTAATAAATAAATTGCAGAAAACAGTGACAAAAAGGTTATAACATATCATAATTTTTTCACCAAACAATCATGTCACACCGATTTGTCTTAATGCTCACATGTTACGCGTAAGATCTTACGCTCACATATTACCCTGTTTTTGTGATTGTATTGTGAATTAGAAATTTACCCCCCCCTGCACGTATAGGTGTTTCCACATCAATAAAAACATTTTTGGATATCTAAGTATTCTCCTTCATTGCTAAGCTAAGAACTTCTTTCTGTTATTAGAAAAATATATACATGATCTCAAACCGAACAATAAGGAACTAGTTATTGCAATAAATAGATCAATAATACATAACTCTAACATATATTGTATAATTTTTTCCCGTGAAAAACTTAACTTTTCGTCTTATTAAAAGCGTTCAAATATTATAAACCGGTTCAGAACTGATCAAGTTAATAATATTTTGCCGATAACTTCAGATTTAAAGCATGTAAAGCGTTAAGATTCGAAAGACGTAAAAGAGATTTAATCATCCATACGCCACGTCATTTTAAATGTAAATATATTAATTTTTTTCAATTTTGTAACACCATGTATTCTATGCCGAGGCATGCCATCCTCCGGCCAGCTACTCCAGATATTTGATACTAACTATATACTTCATACTCCTTACTGGTCTCCACGAATGGATACGTAGTTCACATTCCATAATATGAATATTATGTTCAACATCCGCTTCGTTGAATATATAGCCCTTTTTATGTCACCGTTGATGTATGTCATAGAGGATATTCATATATATGTTGTCATTCCTATTTAATTTAGCATATTTTTTGTTTCCATCAATACACATGATATTTATAACCTATACCAAAATGTGGTCAGGGTATAATCAGGCTCTGCTGAGAATCATTTCTTTATTCTTTCGTCCCTCTGGTACGTGGTAGAGAAGAAGAAATCATATATTTATAAAAATTAAAACTACCCAGCATTTTTAATCAGATCGGTTTGTGGCATTGCAGCCTTCATCAGTGATTGTATTAAGCATTGTAATAATTTTTATGTTCTAATTGATTACATTGCTTAAAATAAAATTGTCTGTTATTATTTTGAGCAGGTTGGTGTTGAAATTGGGGTATATCGGGATTCATTGTATCATGATATGGCTTAAAATATGGAGAAAACTCAAAAAAAAAAAAAATTATAAAAATGCAGGGTGTGGTGTAATATTTTTTACGCTAGTTATAAGGAGTGCAATAATTGCAAGTATCAATGTTAACGTAAACCCCAGGTTAAGGGTATCAAACATTCTACACAGCCGACTTTAGCGCTCTTACTTGTTTATTATTAAAATTTTCTTATTGTTGAACGGCGTGGACCATTATAAAACTTAAGTAACTTCTTAAAACAACTGCTGATTTTATTTAACACTTCTATAAAAAAGTATTTATTACTTATTTTAAATTTTTATCCTCAAAATTGAGTACCGACTAATAAGTGCCACCATTTTTGTCCACTATAAATATAATAGAAACTTTCCAGTCAGTGTCATGATGTCAGAGTATTGTAAAAAAATTTAAGTGAAAATTACTAGAGATTATTGAGTTTTGTTTTGTGTCAACGTAATAATGTTTATTGCTTTGTTTGTATATTCTTTATAATATAATTACTATTTTTTTAATGTTGACAATTTTAGTGGTAGTGTTTACAGATTTTTCACATGTTTTTAAACTGTCGTCACTTATTGGCGCCAATATTAAAAAATAATTTCATTTAATTATATTTACGATTTTAAGTGCTCACAAAATTTCTGCTTATTGATTGTTGCTATGACGTTACTGGTAGATTGAAATTTTTGTATTGTACATACGATTTATGGTTTTTATTATGCACAATATGAAGCCGAAAATTGCAAAGTATTTTTTATTTTCAAAAATTCATTATAAATTTAGTAAAATGTTATTAAAGCAACTAAGAATTTAATACAGAATTTTGACTTACCTTGCAACAAAATTACCATCATAAAAACAAATATTAAATTACTCCTACCAAATTCGAATGCTTTTAAAATAATATCTCACAAAATATGCCAAGAAAAATGGACATGAATAAAATATTCAAATAGAAGAAAAAAAAAATCTTCTACATTTTAACACGTCGGTACATGACTCCCATAATTTATTTTTTATTATTTTTAAAAAATAAGAAAAAAGGGTTAAAGATGTATCTTGGATTCCTTAGGAAAATGAATGCATACACTCGGCTAATTTTGAATGTTTGCTAAAGAAATTATAGAGCGAGTGAAAAAAAAAATCATGGTCATTTACAAACAGCAGCAAAAAACAGCTGGCATTTTTTCTTTTTTGTTGTAAACTCAAAACC
>CAVMKG010000097.1:0-2500 GCA_963682025.1 Cordilura impudica
AAATTAAAAATTAAAAATTAAAAATTAATAATTAAAATTAAAAATTAAAAATTAAAAATTAAAAATTAAAATTAAAAATTAAAAATTAAAAATTAAAAATTAAAAATTAAAAATTAAAAATTAAAAATTAAAAATTAAAAATTAAAAAATTAAAAATTAAAAATTAAAAATTAAAAATTAAAATTTAAAAATTAAAAATTAAAAATTAAAAATTAAAAATTAAAAATTAAAATTAAAAATTAAAAATTAAAAATTAAAATTAAAAATTAAAAATTAAAAATTAAAAATTAAAAATTAAAAATTAAAATTAAAAATTAAAAATTAAGAATTAAAAATTAAAAATTAATAATTAATAATTAAAAATTAACATTTAAAAATTAAAAATTAAAAATTAAAAATTAAAAATTAAAAATTAAAAATTAAAAATTAAAAATTAAAAATTAAAAATTAAAATTAAAAATTATAAATTAAAAATAAAAATTAAAAATTAAGAATTAAAAATTAAAAATTAAAAATTAAAAATTAAAAATTAAAAATTAAAAATTAAAAATTAAAAATTGAAAATTAAAAATTAAAAATAAAAATAAAAAATTAAAAATTAAAAATTAAAAATTAAAAATTAAAAATTAAAAATTAAAAATTAAAAATTACAAATTAAAAATTAAAAATCAAAAAATTAAAAATTAAAAATTAAAAATTAAAAATTAAAAATTAAAAATTCAAAATTCAAAATTAAAAATTAAAAATTAAAAATTAAAAATTAAAAATTAAAAATTAAAAATTAAAAATTAAAAATTAAAAATTAAAAATTAAAAAATTAAAAATTAAAAATAAAAATTAAAAATTATAAATTAAAAATTAAAAATTAAAAATTAAAAATTAAAAATTAAAAATTAAAAATTAAAAACTAAAAATTAAAAATAAAAAATTAAAAATTAAGAATTAAAAATTAAAAATTAAAAACTGAAAACTAAAAATTAAAAATTAATAAATTAAAAATTAAAAATTAATAAATTAAAAATTAAAAATTAAAAAATAAAAATTAAAAAATTAAAAATTAATAAATAAAATAAAAATTTAAAATTAAAAATTAAAAATTAAAAGTTATTAAATTAAAAATTAAAAATTAAAATTAAAATTAAAATTAAAATTAAAATTAAACATTAAAAATTAAAAATTTAAAATTAAAAATTAAAAATTAAAAATTAAAAATTAAAAATTAAAAATTAAAAATTAAAAATTAAAAATTAAAAATAAAAAATTAAAAATTAAAAATTAAAAATTAAAAATTAAAAATTATAAATTAAAAATTAAAAATTAAAAATTAAAAATTAAAAATTAAAAATTAAAAATTAAAAATTAAAAATTAAAAATTAAAAATTAAAAATTAAAAATTAAAAATTAAAATTAAAAATTAAAAATTAAAAATTAAAAATTAAAAATTAAAAATTAAAAATTAAAAATTAAAAATTAAAAATTAAAAATTAAAAATTAATAATTAATAATTAAAAATTAAAAATTAAAAAATTAAAATTAAAAATTCAAAATTAAAAATTAAAAATTAAAAATTAAAAATTAAAAACTAAAAATTAAAAATTAAAAATTAAAAATTAAAAATTAAAAATTAAAAATTAAAAATTAAAAATTAAAAATTAAAAAATTAAAAATTAAAAATTAAAAATTAAAAATTTAAAATTAAAAACTAAAAATTAAAAATTAAAAATTAATAATTAAAAATTAAAAATTAAAAATTAAAAATTAAAAATTAAAAATTAAAAATTAAAAATTAAAAATTAAAAATTAAAAATTAAAAATTAAAAATTAAAAATTAAAAATTAAAAATTAAAAATTAAAAATTAAAAATTAAAAATTAAAATTAAAAATTAAAAATTAAAAATTAAAAATTAAAAAATTAAAAATTAAAAATTAAAAATTAAAAATTAAAAATTAAAAATTAAAAATTAAAAATTAAAAATTAAAAATTAAAAATTAAAAATTAAAAATTAAAAATTAAAAATTAAAAATTAAAAATAAAAATTAAAATTAAAAATTAAAAATTAAAAATTAAAAATTAAAATTAAAAATTAAAAACTAAAAATTAAAAATTAAAAATTAAAAATTAAAAATAAAAATTAAAAATTAAAAATTAAAAATTAAAAATTAAAAATTAAAAATTAAAAATTATAAATTAAAAATTAAAAATTAAAAATTAAAAATTAAAAATTAAAAATTAAAAATTAAAAATTAAAAATTAAAAATTAAAAATTAAAAATTAAAAATTAAAAATTAAAAATTAAAAATAAAAAATTAAAAACTAAAAATTAAAAATTAAAAATTAAAATTGAAAATTAAAAATTAAAAATTAAAAATTTAAAATTAAAAATTAAAAATTAAAAATTAAAAATTAAAAATTAAAAATTAAAAATTAAAATTAAAAATTAAAAATTAAAAATTAAAAATTAAAAATTAAAAATTAAAATTAAAAATTAAAAATTAAAAA